>WUAW01006270.1:7176-20565 GCA_017165845.1 Thaumetopoea pityocampa | reverse complement strand
GTTCTGTGTTCCCGTTATTTGAATATTTGTAAAGTCCCCGCGACACAGGAATTAATCCTAATGCGGGAGGTATCTTAAAAAAAATGGAGTGACGCTATTACTGTGCCCATACTATATAGCTCCAAATAATTCATCGTTTATATTATTTTACATTGTATATAATTGTCATTCCACCACTTGCTGTCACCAAAAAAACGTTTGAACTTTTTAAATCGGGGTTAACAAATGGAGTGAGAGCTTGATGAAAATCAGCGCTGTACAGTGTAAGGAAACTATATCCTGGAGAGGGCTTTAAGGATAGCAGATATGAAAGGTGGGAACTCTGAGCATCTGTACAGGCGATCCCTGAGGTGAACGGCACCATGTATTGCTCATATCGCCTTAAATACGTCAAGATGCGGGGAGAACGTGTAATCCCCCCCCCCCCTTCTCCGAGAAGTGGAAGCCACTCAGGTGCATCAACGCATAAGTCCGCCTTTACATATTTAATGTATGAAGTGTAAAATAAATACATAAATATATTAGCTAAATGTTTACTAGTAAAGCAATGAGGAACTTTTAACCTTATAAAATGGCGGCATCGTGGTTCGCCACCCGACACGTCTCGTTGCCGGCGGGGGCGAAATGTGAGCTGCAGATAGCCACTCTGCTACACTG
This sequence comes from Thaumetopoea pityocampa, assembly GCA_017165845.1. Lineage (NCBI taxonomy): Eukaryota > Metazoa > Arthropoda > Insecta > Lepidoptera > Notodontidae > Thaumetopoea > Thaumetopoea pityocampa. The sequence goes on along the minus strand of WUAW01006270.1, from coordinate 19,908 downwards.
AACGATCGTAGCAGGTGGTCAGAAGTGGACTCTGCCTACCCCAATGGGAAAGAGGCGTGACTGTATGTATGTATGTGGTATGTACTATGGTCTCTGCCTACCCTTATGGGATATCGGGGTGAGTGTATGTATGTATATTTACTAGTACTATACTTGCTATTTACTGCCATTACTACTAAACTAAGGACTTTAAATTCCAAGTCATAATTAACATAATTTGACGGTTTCTTCTAAAAAGTAAGGGAAATTGCTATAATCGTCACGCTTGATAGCAGCTTCAGAAATCTCCTGAAGAAAAAACTTCAGTAAACATGTCCAGGAAATTTCAGGATATGATACCTCACTCTGTTATATCCCTCAACCAGTTTTCGCAGAACCCTTATGAAGAGAGTGGCGCTTTTAATATGACGATGGCACTCAACGTATGACAATTGGAACTGGATGGGATTCTGTCAAAGGTATAAGCTCACCATCATACGTATATCCATGGAACCTGGAGTACTCGACACCTCTTCGTCTATCGTATTCCACTTGGTAGTCTCTTGCTGTCTGTGAAAATAAAGTGCAGGGCATTTATGTTACGAATATAAACAAAATTTCACCTTCTTTCTTTAAACGAACAACGGGAAAAAATGAATATCACACATACATACCTACATACAATCAAACTATCACGCCTTTTTCCTGGCTCTCCGGCCGGGAATCGAACACAAATAAACAGGTAATTAGGTATATTACAGTGACCCAAATTATAGTAATATAAACGAAGCTCTAATAACAAAAATATTTATAACTAGCTTTTGCCCGCGGCTCCGCCCGCGTGAATGACGGTTTTCCGCAACATGGGAAATCCCGATACAATCATAGACATATAAAAAAACCTTATTAACGTCTTTTACTTGACCCCTCCTACCTAAACGGCGGCTACTAAAACAAGGATCACGCTGTATCTTCAATTCTACTGGATCGATTTTGGTGAAACATACCGCAGTATTTGAGTCGGAATAATACCTTTAAGACTGTAATAGTTTAACCAAAATCTACTAGCTGGATTTTTTCTGAAGCATGAACAAACAAACTAACATCGACGGATTTGGTTTCAGAAGCCCTTAATTAGTCGATTGAGTAGCTTGTTCTTATAAAATATCTTTGATTTTTGGAAATTTGACATTTAACAATTTTATAATAGTATAGATAAAGCACCTTAAAAATACATTGCGATTACAACTTTGAGAAGAACTTTGAGAAAATCTTTTGACGCAGTACCCGCCGCACCGACGCGACCTCAGGTTAGCGTTGAAAATATCGCCGTCATGATATTCGCACACTCAGCTAAGGCTCTTACTCGCTCTGCAGGTGATAGTGCCAAACCCATATTTAGACGATTCGTGGGCCATCGAAATACGGTATTTCGATGGTGTCTGACGGGGTAACAAACATGATGCCAGCTAGGAGTTCAGGGCTATCGATACCGTTGGAAATGATTTTAGGAGATATTCGCTTTAACGCTTAACGCTAACTTTAACGCTTTAACTTTAATGCTTTTGAACCTTAAAATATCGCGGCGTTGTAGTTCGCCACCCGACACGTCTCGTTTCCTGCGGGGGCGAAAAGTGGGCTACGGATAGCTTTGCTCGTAGCAAGCGGAAAAAAGTGGTCTCTGCCTACCCCAAATTCATTGGTAGTATAGTGGTCACCATCCCCGCCTGTCACAATCTGTGTGATTGTATGTGTAAAAAATAAACTAACGATTCCAGAAACAGTGGTCTCCCCAGTAGTGGAGAGCGGCAGCAGGTCCAGCATTATGGCGGTGTCCAGCGCCGCGGTGAGGTTGTGCCTGTTGCACGGCGCCTTCCGCAGCCACCACTGGTTGCTGTACGTGCCCAGCAGGAGCCACGTGTACGCGCGGCCGTACATGTCTAACCTGGAACAAAGTGTAGTGCAAACACCCGATGTCACCCATCACCCGCCCGCCTCGAGTAGTCCAATGATTTGGGCATATTGTTCGATACATGCCGATAACTTCAAAAAGCTTCAAAAAGACCTAACGCAGAGAGTGAACATCATAATCATCATCATCTTACCGTGGAAGTCCACTACTGGACATGTCCTCCTCTTTAAAAAGGAGGGATTTTCCATAATCTCCACGCTTGGCCTTTCCTAGAGAAGATTAGGCATCATTTTAAGATTTTCCCCATGCTATAAAAAAGGGACAGAGCCTTTGGGCTCTATATAGTCCTAGAATGAGACTAAGGAAACATGTTTATTTAAACAAGCATTGAAATAGGACAAACAAAATAGGACAAACGAAAACATTAAAAAGAACAGAGAGTGATACGAGAGACGTGACACTCACGTATTGTGTCTTGAACTGGCGAAATGGCGTCACATTGTGAATGATAGAGTCGGGGCCATCACAATGTTCCGCAGCGATAAAGAAGCCCCATAACTCCTGCGACTAGTTTCGTAAAAACACTAGTCTGGACTCATATTATGGATGTTTTCTGAGACATGGAGAACACGAGATCTAAACTAGATATTAGAATAAGTAATACGCCTAAAACTTTCCCGCAGTGAAGATTGATCTCTTAACCGAGAAATATTACTATAACAGATGTAAATATATAACAGTCATATACCTGAAGGCTTCGCAGAATATTTTTAGCGCCCATGTCTCGTTGAAGTTCCCTAGGATTATTCTGACGTCTTTCTCCTTGAGTTTTGATAGAGCAGTCTTCACTTCAGTCGCAAAGCTCTGCGTTTCAGCGATGAGAATCGTGTCCTTTTCTAGTAGTGCCAACAGCCTATTGTGAGCCTGAGAATTTTAAGCACAGAATATTTTAAAATTCTTTTGCTGGTACTAAAGTTAAGAGTGAACAAGGTTGGGGGAGCAGGCAGTATGTATGTATTTTCGTCGATATATCTCATTGATATAACTCCTCTTTGATGACCTTCATAACAGCTATAATTAAGAATCGGAGTTCATGGAAGGTAGTGGTGTCCTTCTGAAAATCCGTTAAAATACAGAAGAAAATATCGAAGCGTATCATGGAGTCAAACAAAAAGAGTAGGCGCCTGCCGACCTTAATACCTTCTTAGCGAGGGCCTGCAAGCAACTGAATGAGAGTTAATTTCAACAGCGCAGACATCAGTCCCTCGTGATTGATAGTCGTATCTAAGTGTGCCGGATGCGCCTTCTAAATTTCAGACAAAATATATAAGGTCTGACAAACGGCTGCCTGACAAACAAACTGCAGCTGAAGTTCGAATCTAAGATTGGACCTTTGACTTTTCGATTATCATCAGCATATTAATATTTAATTATCACTCGTTTCAAACGAAGAAGGAAAACATCGTGAGAAAACCTGCGACATCTCATATTCTAAAAGAAGACTTATTTTCTGCAGTAGAGCAGTTGATGGCTTGATGATAAAATTAAAAAGATCCTAAAAATGCTGAGACGATCTTGCGATCTCAACAGGATAGTAAATGAAGTTACAAGTTGTTTGTTTATTATCTTACCAAAGTATTTGTTTATTATCTTACCAAAGCGTATCGAGGTTCGTTCTGATAGATGGTTCCGACTCTGGTCCAGTTGAAGTGCTTTAGTAATTTTATTCGTGGCTGGTTAAATGCGTTCTCCGACGGCACGATGCGGAAGAAGTTGGGGAACGCTTCTTTTGTAAACATGGGGTGGGTGTCCGCATATGAGAGCTGATGGGAAAGTGTTAAGAACGTAAAAGCACTAGACAAACAGTTTGCGACAACAGATGCAGCACGTAGTCTACTGTAAACTGAAAGCAATTAAGACTGAGGGAACGGGCAATTCGAAATAGGGTCTGGCCGTTCGCCTGGTGTGACCATGACCTAATTCAATCAGCGGTTTGATGTTGTGTAATGTCTTTTTAATGGAGATTGTTAAATAGTCTTTGTCTTTATTGTACGAAGCAGTGCAGTCGCTTCTCACCGATCGCTGTTGAAGGAACTAATTGAAGTGATATTTACAGGCGCAATGAAACTAAAATTTCAAGCTCGAATTGTTAGGATGTCCTCGCTTCAAGAGTTTAAAAAAAAGCAAACTGACTTACGCTGGAAGACAAATTTATTAAAATAGCCTTAACTTTACAACTTTGCACACTTAGGTAGCCTCAGCTTCGATATAGCGATTGATTTTCCGAACCTACCGGGCTATCGCTGGACTGCTACTGACGCGGCCACGCCGTGCAAACTATTTCATATGCATTGGGGTTGCCGAGTCAGCCGTATGCCCCGTACTATACGTGGGTCTAACAGAACGCAGTGCGACGTTTTGGGACTTTTCAAATGAAAGAAAATCAAAAATACATAATTTCTATTTTACACCAAAACCAGAAATTAGATACTTGCTAAGAGAAAGAAAAGAAAGCACTATGCTATATAACATGCTGAGCTTGTTTTATTAAGTAGTAAGTTGTTTAACACAAAAAAGAAGTAATCATCAACCAGACTATTCTATGAGACAGTTACCTGTGTTAGATGCCAATGTTTGGAGGCTTTAGCGATGGGATCCGTAACGTGGGTGCAGGCAGCTCCAAATAACATCAACTTATTGGGACCGCTGTGCATCATGTCGAAGAACGACTTCACTCCGACCGCTGCGTTACACTGGGAAGTTCATAATTATAACAAGTGATATCGGATTGCAAAAACAGCAGATACCTAATTCGTCTATTAATTTTCTTATTTTAGACGTCATTGGATTAGAAATCATTTTATCTAGGAAATTCAAGTTTTGTCTGTTTTTTATTTTAAATCGAACTGACAAATCATGATTTACATTAAAGATGTGAGTTTGTTACTGTTTGTTGAAGGCTATATAGTATATAATTTTGACTAATGTACATTTCTAATAAATTATCACTATGAGACATGTCTCTAATAAGTATCTTGAAATTAGCACCGATGTGATTCAATTATGAGAGAATGAGAAACTTATTAGGGTAATAGGCAACAGGAACATACTACGTTTCAATGGAAAATACTGCGATTTCCAAAACAGATAACAAGACCTTTAAAGTTTCCATAAAAATTACCTTCTATATTTAAATAGCTATCCTAATAAGAGCGTTATGGTGTGACCTCACTTCGAAATCGAAGATCGATTCGAATCGGCTGGAATACGACAACAATTCCATGGCTGCTCCTTATTTCGGAAGACAGGTAAAGCAGTGTATTTTAGCTGGTCGCAGCAGCAATCGTTGGGGCCTACGGCGATGACGTCAGACGGATATCAGTTATCTGAATCAGGATCACGGCCGCAACATCCTGCAATAAAAGTAGATCCTAACCCAGGTAAAAATAAAGCCATGCTGAATATTCCAACAATATTCTGTGGCGCCGGCGTCATAATAGCGATACTCCATATCTTCCCGTGAATTCTGTGAAAACTAGCTAAAGGATGTACTAGGATCATGAGAAGCAGTATTATCTTGTTATTCAATCAAAATGTGCTGCGATTCCCATGACACTTGCAAAGCGTGGAGATTATAGTAAATCGCACCTTTTTAAGGAGGAAGCTGTCCACCAGTGGATTTCCACGGGCTGGTGATTATCACCCTCGGCCCTCGGTCCTTTTCCTGTATTCATGAGCTCTTCAAAGTTATCGACAAGTTTCGAACAATATGATCAAATCACTGGAATACTCGAAGTTGGCAGATGTTTTTTTTTTAATTGACCATAGCTCTGTTATGGCCGGCCGCATTCCCCTGATATATGTCAGGGTCCTTAATTTGTTTTATTTAAAACATTTAACATTCACGTTATTACAATAATTCAATTCTTGTATATCTTATTACTACACTATAACAATACCACTATCCTTGACCATAATATAATTTACTTTTATTTTATTTATGTAGTAGGCAGATGTTGGATAACCTCTACTGATGAACATTCTGAGAGGTAATACTGACCTCTGTGTCGTTCCACCACATGTGCAGCCGGTAGTTGCGGAGCACCGAGTCGTGCTCGTTGACGTGGTCGAGCGCCAGCTTCACGCTCGGCATCACACCGCGACCTGCAGCAGAGTTCACGAACCTTTGATACCATAACCCAGCAGGGCACGAGAAAACGACTCCCACTAGCGATGAAGCTTTAGTGAACAAGCTTGGGACGTAAGCACCAGCACCGTACCTTTAGCGAAAAACAACCGTCTTTCGAGCGCTGAAATACGTCCTTACCGTCACAAATACAGGTACCTCAACTACTCAGCCTTCAGAAGCAGTAAATGGTTTACTACGTCTGTTACTTCATTATCTTCTATACTAATATTATAAAGAAGTAAAATTTGTTTATTTGTAAGTTTATATGTACTAATATGTAGGTAGTAATCTCCGGAACTAATGATCCAACACAAAAAAAATCACAGTTAGAAAGCTACGTAATTCCTAAGTGCTATAGGCAATAAACTATTTTTATATCGTGAATATTAGCCGAGCTATCACAATATTTGTCTAGAAAGTCGAAAAGAAAACTTCCTGTAAAAATTACACGCGGACGAAGTTGCATGCAAAAGCTAGTTATAATTAAAAAATATGTTGGTATATATGTATACATGACATTGGTAAACTCTAACACCGTTTAACCGATGAGAATACAATTTGTACATCTGTCTTTTCATGGAGAAAGTTTTGATGCTCTCCGTTTTCCACTTGCCACTAGATGACGCTACACGGGTGGAGCCGCTGGTAACAATTAGTATTCTATAAAAACGAATAGTTAAGTATTTTTAAATCCATTATCTTGTTGAAATCTTATATATTAGATTGGTAAGGATTCATTAATAAGTAGACTGCTCGAAGTACTCGTAGATTTGGTGTTAATGACCTGGCAGGCAAATTCCAATTCTATCCTGATTGATCTGGTGTGGCCAAGTTTGAGCAGATCAGTTAAGCAGAACAGTAGCACACGCCTTGATATAGCTGTTCTTGAAACACCACTACAGAGCCACTTCCAGAGTACCGGGTAGGGATATTGAGTCATATGGACTCACCACTGAGTATTTGAAAAACGAGTAAAGACGAACCCTGTCAACAGGGTTGTTAATATATTCTTATTAAAAAAAAGATTTCTGACTATCGCTTTGAATATATACAATAAGTTACCCTTTAACATAATCGTTAACAAATTTAAAAAATCCGGAACGTTTATCTCGTTGGCGTGAATACGTCTTGTGTTACACTGTAACAGAATATTTAATGGCTAAATAATTCAGTTCACAAATGAACTACGTTTATAACTTGATAAATATAATTTTGATTGCCGATTTGGCTAAATATTTTGCCGAATATATACTAATTTTAACTGTATTGTATGTAATATCTGTAATTACCTTATGTTTGCAAATAAAGAATACCTAATAATTACCTTATGTTTGCAATATGAATTTGAAAAAAAATTTAAAAAATAGATATGATTATTATATTAACGGACAACAAAACAAAAATATCTATATTTATGATATTTTGAAAGGCCCGTAAAGAGCCCACTCGTGGTCCACAACCCCAGTGACATATTTTATAGATACCAGTGTTAGAGTTCTCCACTCCTTTCCCGAATGGAAAGAATCCAGCTATGTAGACATCAGCCCTTCTGTTCAGAATTGCGTCAAGATTCGGCTTTTGCGGTATAGCCTGGCTGAGAGCGACCAGGAGGAAGAGGAACGACGTCGTAGGCACTGTAAGAGGAAATCCATACTGTAATATAAACTATACCCACATATTCATCATAATCATCCCCAGTCTATATTCGTCCCAACTACAGGAGTACGGACCTCTCCTAGTCAAGAGAGGATTGGGTCGTAGTCTGCCACGCTGGTGTAGGGCGCGTTAGGAGCCGTCAAACACGCACGCGCGCATGCTGGTTTCCTCATGAAGTTAACAAAATTACGGCTAGTTTCACATTGATTTGTCTAAAATTGTCCATAGAGCTTTATTTCGGCTTTATGCAGAGAAATAATAACAAACGCAAATCTTTCATACCCACCATTTTGAAAATTAATGAAAAAATTATATATAGTACAATTAAAGATACAGCTTGATCCCTGTTAGCTTATATAAACCTATGATTGTTTCGGGATTTCTCATGTAGCGGGAAATCGACATTCACATGGGCGGAGCCGCGGGCAAAAGCTAGTATATTATATAAATAATGGCATATAGCTAATGCTAGCAACTGCAAGCACTCAGCACGCCGTGAGTGGTGATCGTCAAAAAACATTCATTTGAACAATTATATTGTGATGCTCTGGAGCCATGTACCTATTTAACATATTCACTGCTTGTCACTCGAATCCGAGTGGGGTGGAGCTGTTGCAAAAATACCGCCCACTCGTATCCGAGCGACTAATTTTAACAAAAATTTATTTTGGTTCTCGATATTTGAATTTACTCAAATTTATAATCTATTCTATTTATACTATTACAAAATTGTTAAATGTCAAATTTTCAAAAATCAAAGATATTTAAAAAATCTAATCAGATCGACTAATTAAGAGCTTCTGAAACCGAATCCGTCGATGTTTGTTTATTCGGGCTTCACGCAAAAAAACAGCAGGTAGATTTTGTTTAAACTATTACATTCTTAAAGGTACTATTCCGACTTAAATAATAGGGCATGTTTCATGAAAAATCGATCCAGTACAATTGACTATACAGCTTGATCCCTGTTTTCGTAGCCGCTGCTAAGGTACGAGAGGTCTAATCAGTTTTTTTTTATAAGCACCTAGACAAATAAAATAGGTATTTTTTTTTATATAAATTCTTTAATTATACAATAGCTATTTTTAAAAGTTGTATATTGAATTACGAATGGCAAAAACTTTTGTTTCTTAACTTTTATCGACAAAAGTAGATAGTGAGGACGTAAACTTTTGTTTACGTCCCCCCCACTCCTGGGTACGCCCATGATCCCCACGCTTGGCAGGAGTCTTGGAGATGGAGGCGTCAGTAGATTTTTACTAAATAACGGGTTAACGTTGCTGTCCCGAATCCGTGTATCCGAAGAGATGGAGTGACGCTATTATGCTGATGCCATACAGCAACCTACTAATATATGAAGTGAATCATTTATGTACGTATAAGTAATTGGTGTATATTGGTAGTGTAGTGGTTACAGACACGACTTACGATCGAAAAGTCGCAGGTTTGATCCTGGTCCCGTACCAGTGAGTTATTTTTAATTCAAGTACGGTCTACATTGTAGACACCAATGTCGTGAGGAAATCTGCATGCGTGTATGGATGTGTGAAGTCTACCAACCCACACTAGTCCAGCGCGGTAGACTGCGGCGTAATCCACCTCCTTATCAGGGGAGGTCCGTGCCCCCGTAGTGGGGAAGAATATGGACGGGGGATGATAATGAAGATGTACCTACACATACATACATATATGTATATGCTTCTATGCTGCTGTGTGGCACCGGTATAAGATTAGATTTATGCCATCCCTTCTCGTGGATGCTGTGAAAACCAGCTGAAGGATGCACTAGGAATAATAGGCAGCACCGTTGTCCTGCTATTCAGTCAACATGAACTGCAATCAACAAAACACCGCCACATCGGCCCCATTTACGGGGGAGACTCTTGTCCAATAGTAGACCTCCTTGAGCTGGTGATGACGATATAATAAAATAAATATTATATTTAGTATTTTATAAATACGTTAAGGGTACATCACTAGTACGTAGAGTTTGAAATTTTCTCGAAATTATTTAAACCGTTTTCAAATAAATTTCAGGGGCGAAAAATCGATTCAACTAAGTGCCGTCTTCGGGAAATCTTGTTTTATGCAAAGCAAAGCTAAGTTAAACGCTACTTACTGTTGAAAACAAGTCTCTTACCAAGCATTTTATCAATACCAGTATTCATTCGACGCTTATGAGTCTCCTGTTTCATTCTGATGATATATATTATAATCGTTGTGATCACACTTCACTTGTATAATTAATTACGGAACAATCACGATAAGGCTTTCTGTTCATCCCACTATTGGTTTGGCCAGTCACGATTTTCATATGTTACAGAAATATACACTAAATTTGCTTTAAAAACTCGTTTCAATTAAATATAATGCCACCAGAATTATTTAAAAAATATCGAATGAAAATCATTAATCACTTTGTTCGTTTGAATTTGTCACTTAATATTATGGCCGAAAAACCATTAGTAAGAGCTGATAATTATCCACATTTTTCACCTGAAGCGAGCATTTTGAGGAGTTTCACTGGGCTCGGAGAAAGCCTCAATTCCTTTATATATTTCTTAAACCAAACTTTAGCACTATTCACATAAGAGTCAGTTTTCTTTAACGTTAGTTATCATACACAGTTCTAACTTATTAACACCGTAAAAATTGTATTGTTCCATTTAAATTAGATCCTTATTTTTTAAGAATTAAAGTTAATTTTCACCACGATAATATCGCATTAAAGATATTTTGGAACTGAAAACACCGAGCAAATGGTTAAAATTAGGCTTTGCCGGGGAAATCGATAGAGGGTGGGTTCTCATAGTTGCGTTGTGGCTATTTGTCGATATTTTATGTATTTTCTTTGCACTGCAAAAAAGCAGTGTAGCTAATTCCGTGTCTCTGCTCAAATCCAAGTTCTGAAGTCCAGACGTGGTATATAAAAAAAAATCAGAAACGTCGATAGAAGTGGATTGAGTACTTATGCGCCGATCGAAGTCGATAAAAAATCTTGATATTACTAGCCTTGGAGCATAACCCCGAGGTCGTTATAAATAATGCTTCCTGGATGTCATGGACCAGCATACGGAAGCCTAAAGTCTAGTCTCCACCCTAAAGATGTAAAAAGATCGAGCAAAGTAGATTAAATAATAGAATGTATAGTAAAAAGACGGACTATGGCAACCAAATGCAGAAAATAATATTTGCGTCTTACCACACGCCGGCGGGAAGCCAAATCATTCATGAATTCGAAGTTCATTGGGCCGTGCAGATGCACAGCGCCCCGTGCATCCCGTATAATTCTGGATATAGCTTACAATCGATTAATACAAGGACAAAAGGTCTGTCGGATGTATGTGCGCGTATAAGTGCATATACATGTGGTGTATGAGTGAATTGTTGTGATGATATCAATATATTAGCTACTCAAAAACAGATTGCACCACATCTTCTCACAGATGACATTACATGACATTCATCACATCTTTTTACATATGACACTAGATGACATGAAACACACCATATCGATATCGATACTGTACGTCACTATTTTTACAATCGTCGCGCATGCGTATGTCACGGGGTGGGGTGTGGCCTACGTCACAGCAACGTCACTGGATAAAGCAATGCAAGCATCGCTTCCCTGGTCCAGGCGGTTGTATCAAAGGGCAAATACTTATTCCTTACACAAACTTTGTTACTCTATTTAACTTTCAGTCAAATAACACCGCGCCTTTGTACCGTTGATGTATCTTTGTATATTTCTAAATTGTCCGCAGCTCCGCCCTTCGTGAATTCCGATTTTTTGCTATATGGGATATTCTGAAACAATCCTAGATTTATATAAAAAGCCTTAAAACAACTTTTACTTGAGCACTTGCACCTCAACGGTGGCTACTAAAACAGANCCTACGTCACAGCAACGTCACTGGATAAAGCAATGCAAGCATCGCTTCCCTGGTCCAGGCGGTTGTATCAAGGGGCAAATACTTATTCCTTACACAAACTTTGTTACTCTATTTAACTTTCAGTCAAATAACACCGCGCCTTTGTACCGTTGATGTATCTTTGTATATTTCTAAATTGTCCGCAGCTCCGCCCTTCGTGAATTCCGATTTTTTGCTATATGGGATATTCTGAAACAATCCTAGATTTATATAAAAAGCCTTAAAACAACTTTTACTTGAGCACTTGCACCTCAACGGTGGCTACTAAAACAGGGATCAAACTGTATCTCCAATTCTACTTGACCGATTCCAAAGAAACATACCGCAGTATTTAAGTCGAAATAGTACCTATCTTTAAGATTGTAATCGTTTGACTAAAATTTACCGGTTGGTTTTTACGTGAAGCTCGCACAAACAAACAAATAAACATCGACGGATTTGGTCTAAAAACCTTTAATTAGTCGATCTGAGGAGAATTTTTTTTAAATATCTTTGTTTTAATAAATTTGACTTAACAATTTTATAATAGTATATATAGACACATAGATGATTAAATCATATTTAAAACCCGGCAAATGCGTGTTTGATGTGGAGTTCTACGTTGGGTTCCGGAGTCTAACGTTTTAAAAACATACTCACACAATTTTAAAACTATAATAAATCCACACTTGTTCAATAATTTCGCACTAATCCTCATCCACGGTATTAATTTATCGATTTTAATTGATATAATAAATAAGAAAGTGAACTTGTAAGTTCGTCTGTTTGTTACAGTTTGACACGTCATGCGTTGAGCCGAATATTTTAAAAAGACGAAGACAGACTATAAATAATCATTATCGTCATTTTCATCATAAGTTATTACGAGCGAAACTGCGAGGTTCAGCTAATACGTATAATTGTAGTTTATATGAAGTTTATATTTAAAGTAGCTTACATGAAGTTTTTATTTTACTCGTCCAAGACATTAATGAGTCATGATATTCTTTAAACTAATAAAGTGTTTTTTATTCCTAGATTTAGTTTGTTGTTCTTTCAAAAGATCTTAATCGATACAGATC
>WUAW01006269.1:13138-25319 GCA_017165845.1 Thaumetopoea pityocampa | reverse complement strand
GTTACTGGGTTTAACAGTTTCTTGAAATACCCGTAACGCATCTTGTAACTCCACCTTAAAATCCAAATACAAATCCGTTACTTCTTGTTCTACGTCGCTTTTCATGTATTCGCTAGACTCCAGCAACTTTGAATCATGCCCCGAAATTAATTTCGAATTTTTGTCCATAAAAGATTCGTACGTTTTTTTCTAATAATTCAAGCCTAGCTTGTATATAATTAGCGTTTCTTCTTTCCTTTGAAGTCTTTTTGTAATTTACACGTAACTTTTCAATTTGGGTTTTGATATGATACAATAATCTTATATCTACCTCCATTTTTCAAAAACTATTGGGAAATTAAAGTTCAAAATCTGTCCTTAAAGTAAATCGTAACACAAAGATTGTACTCACAGTTGTTGTTCACACTAATATAATAACACATGCTATTAACTTAATCCCTTTTGGCAAACCTCGTTCGTTGTCGTATTCACATCCAAATCTATGTTGACGTTATTGCACCGTCTCCGATTGCTTGATGTTATTACTACAATTATCCAATTGTCGCTTTTTTTTCTTCTAAAATCCTTTATTCGGCTACTGGAGGACCATGTACACAACTTGTGCAGGATCCCAAATAAATGAAAATAACAGGGAACAAAGTAATTAAATGTTTTAATATTAATACTGCTTGAGACGAAGACCAATAATGAATAGAAGTTGTTACTCTTTGTTGTTAGACTAAGTATTTAAAATGAACGAAACCATACCGCGATTTAAATCGATAGTGGCGCCATCTATCAAGTTTTTGATAAACTTGAACACTTACAGCTGAATTAATAAAATAATATAAACTAAAGAAAAACAAAGCCAAGTTCTCATAAACAGGTACTAAATTATTACTACATAACAGCTAATAAAGTAAAACCGGTATAGAAAAGACAATTGCAAATAAAGACACATGATAGGTTGTTATGAAATCAAAAAAGCAATCTCAGATAATAAAAACTCATTAAAAAAATTCAAACATGACATCCTCTCAAGTCTGGGAACATTAGTAGTAATTCTATAAAGTAGTGGTCATTCTGTTGTAACAGAACTTAATTAAATTTATGCTCTCCCTATCTTTTTCTAAAGTCAAACGCCAAACTGAGATAGCTACAATTCTGGTGCTGTCAGTTTTGTTTAGACACGTCAAAATTAAAAAAAATAGACTTGACCTCGGAACATTGCCAACTAAAGATACGCAATAACATAACATTTTTTATACCTTTTGACAGAAATGTAGGTCAATACTAGCTAAAAATATTTGTTATCTCGTTTTGGTGTTTAGCATTAGAAAAAGATAGAGTCTACATTTATTTTAAGTTGTGTTATATCAGAATTGTTATTACTATTAAAATCTCTGCTCGCTCTAATTAAGAAGTAATTTTGCCGGTAGGAAATATTTACTAATGGAACATCCTATGGGGCAGGTTTTTGAAGCGACTGGTATTAGTGTGCAGCCCAATTTTGCTCAGCAGTTCGAAACAGTTAAGTACTCCATTTAAAACATTAAATATATAGCTAAAATCTGCTATTCGTTGTCGCTCATGTAACGGTAAAATATGTAATTTTTTGCATGGACTATAGCAATTATTACTATAATTGTTTGAACGACGAAATTGCAGATATATTAAGATTTTTTGAATGACTGGGGTTCCATATGAGGCGCATTTGAAGTGAGTGCGGATAAAGGTACGGTAAAGATTTCAATTAATTAATTTAAAGGTTTTAATGTCATTGAACTTCGAGAAAATCAAAGTGAAACCAAGTGACTTAAAGGCTTAGGTGTTAACTACATTTTCAACATGATTGTCAAAAAGAAGCTTCGAATCAAAGGTTACTCATAAATCCTTAATAACACTGACTCGTGTAATAACAGAATAAAAAGAAACTAATTCTGGATTAATGGACTATGACGACGGATGTACGTACACACATAGCATTTACAACTAGCATAGCATTTACTAACTAAACATAGCATTTACTAACAAAATCACTTTGAAGCTTTGGAGCCTTAGTTCCCAAAGTGGTCCAAGTGGACCCCCAGGGGTCCACGGGAGACTCGACGGGGGTCTACATTGGCGTACTCAAATTTTCATAGTTGGGAATATGGTAGAAATGTAGCTGCAGGGAGGTCCACCGGAACCAGCTAAATTTTGAAAGTGGTCTATGAGAAAAAAAAGTCCGGGAACCTCTGCTTTAGAGCATTGATACTCAATGCGGTATATATTGACCCCCAGGGGTCGACGACTAGCATGTCGAAAGGGGTCCACGCCAACTGTCGACAACATATTTGAAGCTAACAAATTTACAAAAATTTCATATTAACTACGCTTTGGGGATGTACCCAAAAGTGAAAAACATTACAAGTGGTCTATAAGAAAAAAAAGTTTGAGGACCTCTGATAAAGCAGAGTATCCATAGTATATTTAACAGAACAAAGAATTTTCATATTATCCGCGTAAAGGAGTATTTTAGAAAACGTGAAACAGGAAGAGATGTCGTTTATGAAGATCACAAATAACAATGGTCCGAGCAGAGATCCCTGTGGCACTCCGGAGCAAATGCTGTCTACTGTGCCGGGAGAACCACTCAGAATTATAGTTTGACGCCTGTTTTAATATAGGAGGAAAGCTACGTATACAAATTGTATCTTATTCCCATGAGAAGAAGCTTACGCAGCAGCATGACGTGATCAATCCGATCGAACGCCTCAGGCACTATAATCTGTATAAACAACATCGACTTGATAACTTTGGGACTATGATATGTAATCGCCGCAAATGATCAGATTGGACGTAGTAGATCTACCTTTCAGGAAACCATGTTGATAATCACTGAAATAAGGTTTAAGTGCACAGTAAACCTGCTTATAAACTATTATTTTTTTTCTAAAATTTTAACAAACAGGCAAAGTATAGATGATTATTATTATGATTTTTAATAAAACCTCTAGTTCCTTGTTTATGAATAGGTGTAATGAGTGGAGATTTCCAGATACCAGGCACGAGACCGCTGCCAACAGACTTGCGGTATAAGACTACGAAGGCCGTAAGGCTCTTGGCACGGTTAATAATAAATATTGCAGAAATATCCAGCGGACGCGTTCCTATTTACAGATTTTAACAGCGTAGGTATAAACTTTATATTTTTGCACGTCAATAGATGATAGATCTGCTAAGGTATCGCTTGAATGACCAGACTTTTCGGTGATTTCTACTCGGGACAAATTATTAACGTCTGCAGAAGTCAAGAAGCTAGATTTGTAATATTCTCCAAACAGTTCGTATATAAATTACACGATAAATGTACTATTCGATGCAACATAACACGTATGGACAAGTCGCGTAGAACTATATCCACAAGGTTGCGTTTTACGGCTATTAACCGATCACGTCTCATCACGATCATCAAACAATTCGCTATCGCCAATATTTTCGTTTAGCCAAGTCTCGGTCAGGCAAACCACATCGAAATTGTATATTTCTCCAAAACACATGTGTCTTTGTTCGCAGTTGTCGAACATTCTGGTAATGAACACTAAGAGGCATCATTTATTAAAAACAGTGAAATCACTTGAGTAGAAAATAAATACGCTCGCAATAATGTATATAAAAAATGTGGGTAAATAAATAAAATAAAAATAATACCATAAAGTAAGCCGTAAGGGTAATAGCGCCATTACATCGGAGAAGCCAAGTGTATCGCTAAGTGGTCGACACGCACACACAGAGGAGCAATGGCAGAACTATGCACACAGAATCAAAACAAGGAGTACACGTGCGCCCCAAACCGTTCAGGCACAACGACAAATATACATAAATGACAAACAAGCATAGATAGATAATATAACACAGTAGTGTATGCATCATTTTATAAATATCTCATAATATTGTTCCAATGTGTACCAATAACGACGAATGCATATCTCTTTGCTATAAACTTTGTTACGGAGTGACGTCACTTAGCTCTGATTGGTGTTTAAAATTACGTTCCAATTTATGAAACTTATAATTAAAGAATTTCTTAAAAAAAAAACAATAACTTTAGAATACATCTTTATGTAATGCAGTTTTCATAGCTATTATTTTTGAGTTATTGACAATTTCATGACATAAATTTGGCGCAAGTTCCCCATTTTATAACGGTACAGATAAATAGCTATTTACTAATGAAAGTGGCAAATGACATTGTGTCACTGGCAGATAGAAATAAAATATTACTATATTTATAAACATACTGATCCCAAGTGCTAGCTTTATTGGGTTAGGAATAGTTGGAAAAATGTCCCAGATATTGTTACCTATGTAGTTGTCGGTGGCGGCGAGCTCGGAGACGTTGAGGCGGCACGCGCCGCGCGGCACCGTGGCCACGAGCGAGTAGCCGAGCGGCAGCCGCGGCCGCGCGAACAGCCCCGACACCAGCCGCCGGCCGCACCGCGGCTCGCGCGCCGCCGCCGACGCCAGCACGCCCTCGCGGCCGACGGCCTGTTCACACGATTCGTATGAAGTTATTGTTTATATAGAAAAATCGTGAAGGTTTAGTTTTACTGGGGACATCGAGTGGTCGTGAAGACACTGGTAGGAGTACTCAGGGCTCGATCGGGTCAACGTCTTTTTCATAGTCTACAAACGCTAAATAAAAGATGTACACAACGCGTGCGGGTGTGTCCTGTGGTGCTGAACTGTTCCAGAAGCCGACCGCGGCGCCGGTGCGCCAGCTGGCAGTAACCAAACCTATGAACAAAAGATTCGTGACGGCCCTCGAGAACAACTCACGTGAGCGGAGCGCGCGAGCCCTGCAGCTGTTCAAAGATTTGTCACGTGTTCTAGAAAGAGTACCGTCATCCGTATCACATCGATATACGTAACGTAACGCTCGGACTCCTCGCGAGGGTCACGCGGGGCTCACACCCAACGGAACCCCGGGCGGCGCGGGGGGTGTTCTCTCATACATTTTGCCGCAGCCGCGTGATCACGTAAGTATTCTGCCACGGCTTGGGCGAGATTTGGCTCGATCTTCGTTTCTTGGGAGAACTACACCTCCCCTTCTTCTTTGGCACAATTATTTTCATTTATAATCTTTTTCGGTTCTGCAGCCGGTCGGGTGGTGAGTTGACAGTTTCATTGCTCGCGGGCCAGGTCTTATATCTATACTTTCGTGCACCCTTCGGCGTCCTCTGCTTCCCGAGCTCTCTCCACCTCCACTTCAGTAGACATTTCAGCATCGTGAACCATGACCTGCCAGGAGCTGTCGCTCTCGACCATGCATGGATCACAGCCGAGAGCGACGACTGTCGTGCATCTGACGTGGCGGCCATGTCCTACCGCTCGCCCTCCAGTGAGTGCGGGCTGTGTCCGCAGCTGCTCCGCAATGGCGGCAGCACTCACTGGGGTCACGGCCCTCCCCCAGCGGCCGCGCCCCGGAGCGCCCGCGTCATCCGACGCAACGTTCCGCTACTTGACTCCTTTTATACTATATCTCGCCAAAGCTATTATTATGTTTCATAAAGATTCTTTAAGTTATTCGTTGTGAGTTATTATCATGTGATAAATTATTTGCAAATTATAATGAAATGTGTTTCCAAGTTAAATAGTTTCATGTAGTTTCGTTGATGTAATACACTGATTGACATTTAATTTTAATTTATTATTGTTTGACGGAATCACTAACTATAGTAGATAGACAGTTAGTTATAGTTTTACCTGATTAATAATATGCATATTGTGACAATCATGATGTAAGTAAGCTTCACACGTTCATTTGTATAGACTAACTACTAATTTAGTTATAAGTACTCATGTCACTCTATTTATTGTGAAATAAATTCTATTCTATTCAATATTAAAGTTTATTATATTTGAGGTTAAAACATAACCGTGTAGTCGCAGCTGTAATTATCAATAAGAATTATTTAAAGTTACCGACGGCGAGAGTTTACGTCCCTCGACGGGGCGCGCCGCATATTGGAGCGCATGCGCGGGCTGTTCGCACAAAACGAACCTCGTTAATCGCTCGTCAACCCGTTGAATGCATCCGACCACTTACATGCAAACTGTCTTTATTAACATTTTATCATGTAAAAGAGTCATTTAAGGAGCGGTGACCCGCCTGCGGCGCGCACTCGCGGGCCCTGATGGCGTTTACCGCGGTACGAGTGCGATATGCAAATGCACATCCATACATTACAACGAACTGCTCGCAATAACACCTTAAGATATTAAACAGGCGCAGGAGCCCCGAGCGACGGGCGGCGCCCGCGGGTGTGTGGCGTTAACTATGTGTTATTGTTATTAAATATAATGCGACGAGTAAGGACGCGTCCGCACTGTGCGCGCTGCCGCGCTCGGCTCTCGCACACACACGCGCGTGCGCACTTAAGAACTTAATTTATGTCCACCGTGCACTCAAGGCCGAGTAACGACTTTTATTGCCTGTAAGTCCTTGTTTAAGATAACTCCGTACAAAACGTCGCGTCTGTTCATGTCGTACTCAAGGATTTCTTTAAAAGCTTCCCTCATTTTTTAGCCGTTAATGATTTTGTTCATTTGTGAGTGGATTTAGATAGTATTGTGAGTGCGCGGCCGGGGGCCGGGCCGCCGGGACGCGTGCTCTATGTAAATTAAAAATAAATGAATAAAATTTTAAATAAATTCCGCAAACGTAATAAACGTCAAATTCAAGAAAACATCAAATTGAAGCGGAAACGATTTAATGTCATTGTTAGTTACGGTTCAACAGCGATTTGCTTTTATTGAAACAACGACTCATATTGAGTGCTCTAAAAGATATAATGTAAAAAGGTTTTAACGAATCGTTTAATCAAAAGTATGGTATACAATTAAAAGGCGTGTTAATTTAAAATCCGAACCGATATTTGGACACACCGAATGGATTTTAAATCGTTAACACGGTCTATTCGGTGACCACGTCGGCGCACCGGCCAACAAACGCGGCGGTTATAAATTTCAGTGATTGGTAATTATAAACGTCCACCGGTCGCAATCAATAAGTGTTAGGTGGAGCGCGCTAACGACCCGCCGGCCCGAAGCGCGCGCGGCGAGCGGCCGCGCCGGCCGCCGAGGCGCTGCGCTGACAGACATTTGACCCGCCACACTTATTCATATTAACGCGCGTGTAATGCACGAAAGCTATCTTCTAGTCGCCGCTGGAAATGTGAAATCGGCCATTATTATTACATTTTATCAGTGTAGTCATTAAATCAATTACATAATGACACATAATAATAAATAGATGGAGTCAGAGGTTGGCTCCGTCGGGGCAGCGCCGGCGCACCGCGCGACACTGTGTGCGCTGTGTGCGAGCGCTCACGCGCGGCGCGGCGAACTGACCGCGTAGATGTGACGCGCTCTCACCGAAGAAGTTCTTATATAATATTTAATTTTATAATAATAATTATTATTCTTTTTATTTAATTCAATCATTGTCACCGACACCTAAACTAGGTAATATATTATTATATATACTGCACATACAATATATAATATACTATATAATATATAGTGTTTCATGTGATGTCAGGTTCCTGTAATATTAACAAAATATTATATAATAAATTATTAAAATTATTCCAGTTACCCTACAACATGGTGCTCACGCGTATGCGCGTGTAAATGTGTATGCGCATGTAAATGCATGCGACTGACAGAGAGGTGTTTTTTTTAAACAGTCACTTAAGTAGTTCTCGTTATGTATACTTATTTGCTATAAAATACATTTTATAGCTATATTTTTTAATACATACATACATACACTCACGCCGGCATCCCATAAGGGTACCACAGTTTGCCACATACTACGATCTTGACGCACCTCTCTCGCCTCATCCACATCCATACATCTTCTCATACACTTTCGTCGATTAAGGGTGCTACGCTTCAATAATATCATAGTGAAAATAATATCAAATGCCTTTTGGAGGTCCAAGAGCACCCCCAAATACTTATCGCCCTTATCCAGGTATTTGGTAATTTTAGATGATAAATTAATTCATTGTGGATTTATAAGAAAGTTAACTATAATATCTATTCTAGATTTAGAAGAGCGGAACCCATATTGTTTGTTCGATAACAAATTGTTAGCTTCTAAATACGTTACTAAACTCTTTTTTCTAGCTTTTCAAGGATTTTAGAAAGTATTGTCAGTAATGATGTTGGTCTATAGTGACTCGCTTGAGATTTATCACCCGCTTTAATTATTACAAAGTTGGACAATGGGGTTAGACTGAACGTTAATATTGTTGTTAAGCATATAAGTCGGAGTATCATCCCAACCTCGTGCGCTCCCGTTCTACAGTCCTGCAACAGTGTCATCAATTTCTTTCGATCTGTTAAGGAAAAAGTAATTGCATCACTAGGAACTAATTTGAATGCTAAAAATAATTATTTTTGTCTTTGTTTTTGATTATTTGTATATTGTTCCAATCTATATAAACGCGGTCACCTTTTGATCTACTTCTAACGAATGCCAATCGATGTATGTCGCTTACTTAAAGACCAAGATAATTGCTATCAATTGCCATCAATATTTGCTCGTTGAGTTTGAGTCCGTAAAGTTCAAATATTTTGCAATTTCCAGTGGAATTAATTCAATTCAGTCGGTGCAATCAACTAGAAACTGTGCGACTGCGGTGCGCGGGCCCACACCGTATGGACTAATGAAGCGTGGGCAGGCCGATCGGTTTTTCTTGAGAAATAAATGCGCCGCGCCACCCGCGTCACGCGCCGGACACCTCACGCGCAGGGGCGGCGCGCCGCGGAGGGACCTCGCGTGCCGTCCGACAAAATATTTTAATTGGCCGTAATACGGTCTTATAAATCAATAAACAGCTACCATTTTTGGGCTGCACTGATTGTATCTTGAACCGCCCGTTCGACTCTCCATATTATGTAAACAAATTATTGTGTCAATCTGGGAGTCAACTTACTATTTACGGCTTTGTTTTTTTTAGTTGATTTTTTTTGTAACCTATTGTTCTAGGTACATACATACACTCACGCCGATATCCCATAAGGGTAGGCAGAGTAAATACTACATACATAAATAGTCACGCCCCTTTCTCATTGGGTAGGCAGAGACCACTTTTTTCCACTTGCTACGATCATTTAATGTAGCAAAGTGGTTATCCACAGTCTATTTTTCGGCCCCGCGGCCAACAAGACGTGTTGGGTGGGGAACCACAACGCTGCCATTTTATAAGGTACAAAAGTGTCAAAAGTGTTCCTCGTTGCGTTCCCACGGCTTAGTGGAGAGGAAAGGAAAGAGGATGAGGTAGGTAAGGTGTAGTGAGCAAGGAATATGGGATTTGGGAAAAGGAATATAGGATATGGGATACTACTACCTTGGAAGGAGTAAGAAGAGACATTAGTAGCATTTCGGTTCTTTTTACTCAGAAACGGCTGAACCAATTATGACATGATTACATGGGCAGATAGGATTTTTTTTTATTTGAAATCGGGTGACAGCGCGTGCAGGTCGGGCTCCTGGTGGTAAGGTGCCCGCCTGCCTGTAGCAGCACAGTGGCGCGCAGTGCTTTGAACGAGGGCGCCGCGGGCCGGGTACTTACGAGGGCGAGCAGGAGCGCCAGCGCGCCGGGGGATGCCATCGCGCGGGCGGGCGGGGCCCGGGTGCTGCGGCCCGCGCACGGGTCAGCGCCGCTCCGGTCGGGCGCCGCCGACGGCGCACGTCGAGAATCAACACTATATTTGCTGGACGATTTAAGATTTATTTTAATTTTAAGTAGTGGATTTACGAATATTGTTGGAGGTGCTATTATTATTGGGCGGACATCACTCTCAAGAATATTATGATATAATACAAATTACCCCACCCCTGTTATACACGACGCAGCGAGTAAGGTACCCGACGCAACGAACCGCGACGCGCGGGGAGATCTTAAGAGAATTTTATTCCTTTGTGTGAATACCGGAGCACGTGGGCGGCGCCTCACTAAACTCACTTCACTAAACTCTCCGCGGAACCCCTCCACAGCCGGGAGAACTTGACAGCACCTCATCGACGGCCCGTCTTGTGCTGATTTCATCGTATGCTCGTCTGAGGGAGCTCCCCCTGCGTTCTCACGACCTTTGAATCGGCATGGAAGTTCTCATGCGCTCGTCTCCCGGGCTACCAACTTCTGCCGTAATAGAGAGCGGTACATCCGAGTAATTGAACTATGCGGCCCGCTCAGCACGAGGACTATGGTAAAGCTGCTACCGAAGGGGCTCTACAACTGTATCCAGCGATGGACTCAAGGACACTGATAAATAACTGTTAACGGGTGTCCCAAAATTCACGCAAAAAGATAACTGAAATTAAAGACTTTGAATTATTAATCGATTCATTAAAATACATGAATCTATAGAGCCACACATGGGACAGGGTGTCGGGCGAGGCGGCTGGCGGCACGTTGGCCCCGTCGTCAAGGTCGTTCAGTTTTCGATTTTTTTTAAAGTAATATTTATATCAGAGAGCACACGACTACTACGACGCTTTGAAAAATAATTAAAAATTAAATTTCGTCTCAGAGTGGTCGTGTGCCAGCAACGCCATGCAGCCATTTACCCGATGTCTTAGAAAACACGCTTTAATTAAAAACCCTTCTTTTTTTAACGCACAGAGAATCCTACACAGGACTTCCGTAAGTCGCGAGAACGGCTGGCGGCGCGTGTCACATTCCTACTGACTGAACACTCTGCGGCGTCCTTCGTCGACACAGTGAGGGGCTCCGGGACCCACTGCGGACGTCTTACCGGTGAATAATTAAGAAACCTGTTTTCTATCAAAATTAGTCATTGTATAAATTTTGGGATACCCTTTTAAAACTTTTAATAAGTTCTAAGTATCTACAAATTTGTATCTTGAATGAATGAATTCAGCAGTTGACAGCGTTCGAATAAAGCTATCAACTCGAGTTCAGCTGTACCGATTTAGATACCGTCAGATCAAAGCGGCCGCCGGCGCGAGCGACAGCGCGTGGTCGCGCCACAAACGATAATTACTGACGCATCAGCGGCGCGCGCGCCGGCGTGCCCGCCCGGCGTGCGTTGACGCAGTGGGCTAAGGTTGTCTGCTGTTGTCCGAATGTTCATGTCTTATTTATATTATTAAAACTTGGTTCACATAAATCTGAGTACGTAAGGCGACGTGACACATCCACTTCCATACATCTTTTTAAGCACTTTCGTAGATTANGTCAGCGGCGCGCGCGCCGGCGTGCCCGCCCGGCGTGCGTTGACGCAGTGGGCTAAGGGCGGGCCTGCTGTTGTCCGAATGTTCATGTCTTATTTATATTATTAAAACTTGGTTCATATAAATCTGAGTACGTAAGGCGACGTGACACATCCACTTCCATACATCTTTTTAAGCACTTTCGTAGATTAACGGCGTTAGTAACTTGAACTTTTTGAATCACGTTGTTGATCTAATCAAGGTAAGTTTTTCCTGGGCGCCCTTTTACCACACTTTCACTTACATTTGCTGTATATTAGTTTCTCACTCGACAATCGCATCTCGCTCATTCGTTCTAAATGCAGTACAGTCTAAATGCAGTCAAACCACTGCAGTATTACTTTCTCGATCCTTGTCACCATATCATACTTCAAGTTACACCGATCCCTTGTCACCTTGATATAAAGTAATAAGTACCTACCGTTAAAATATTTGTACACATACCCACGGCTAACCGTGAAGGTGACTTTCCTGTGATGATTCTCAAAAACTAAATCTATTGAAACACGCATTCGATTTGCCTAGACTTTGAGACAATTGCCATTTATTTCGACCAGTTTTCTATTCTTATACTTTTACTACTGGAATTGCAATTATACGAGGGTCTGGTTCACATCAATGAATAAAATTGTCAAAATATATAAAACAAGATTTTTCTAAAATAGTGTAACGTTTGAAAATCCAGATCAGCGTGCTCCTGTTCTCATCATTATCATGTGCACCTGTTCAACTTGTTAATGGCCCAGTGTTGGTACGATCACCAGGTGACGCACTGCGTATGTAATGAAGTCAGACTCCCGCCGCTGAGCCAGAGCACCGATACGCTTTACCCACAGATCCTCGTCAATTTTGTTAATTTCTTAGAAAGTTCCTTGAAACAGAACAGAATCGAACTAATCATATTAATTT
>WUAW01006249.1:7895-21768 GCA_017165845.1 Thaumetopoea pityocampa | reverse complement strand
CTAGTTACTTTTACAATATCTCTCTCGCAAAGATCTAGTTTCTTTTACTCTTTTTTCTTCATCCAATATTCTTTTATAGTATGCACTTCCCTCCAAAATCGGGATATTCTTGTTCTCATAAATAATAATTGGTGATTACATTAATAATACAGCAATTTCAATATCACCAAAAAGTTGTATTGTAGAAAATACCTTAATCATTATACATTAAGTCCGCGCTTAGACAATCTGAACTTTTTAAGTAATTATAAAAATTGTAGGTATGCAAGAACGATACGCACACTCAATACACATCAACACATACTTTCCTTACATGGTTAACCTTTATATCATTATATATTTTTAACGGGGGATGATTTTTAATGGAGGTCAGTGGAACCTAAACTTTTTCACTATGCAAAATATTGTATTTTTAAATGTTATTTTAAACGCATCTGTCAATCATGAGTCAATTTTAATACTATTTCAATAAACACAAAAGAATTTATAATTTCTATATCTTTAGAAACTTATAGTAAATTGAAAGTGAAGTTAAATTGATATAAGATATGAAATGGAGACTAACTTTGATGATAAACAGCGCAATTTTTACGAAAGTAATATGGAAATTAAATAATATAACAATTAGATCAGCACTAAATTTAGCTCATAAAATTCACGGTCCGAAACCTTCAGATGGTGCTCCACCTATACTTGTTCTCCATGGTCTACTCGGATCCAAAAGAAATTGGGACAGCATGTGTAAAAAGATTACATTAGCTACAAAAAAGTCCGTGATTGCACTGGATATACGTAATCATGGTGAAAGTCCACACCACAGTTCACATACTTATCCTGAGTTGGCCTCAGATGTTTTTGAACTAATGTCTACACTGTCTATTGAGCAAGCTTCTGTTATAGGGCACAGTATGGGCGGAAGAACCGGAATGGTACTGGCATTATCAGAGGTTTGTTTGATGTATATATGTAACTTAAGTATGTTTAAAACCTTGTTATAGGTTTTTCTTAGTATCAAGGCTCAGGACTGCATCCTTTTTTTAGCAATTATAACCTAGTACTTGACTACAATCTCACCTGATGGTAAGTGGCGATGTAACCTGGCGTGGTAAAACGTACTAGTTTAATAAAAACCTATTCACTCTTATCATAAAGACACCTTATAATCGGACGGAAATACGGACGCAGGAAGACTATTCCAATCTTTGGTTGCACGTATTATAAATGTAGAAGCAAATCGCTTCGTACGGGAGGCAGGGACATCCCTGCATACATAATACATAGACATCTATAAGGTAGGGTTGTCGCCCGCCGTGCGTCTAGTCGTCTGATGGTGAACGGGGGTTGAAGTAATTAAATGGTGTAATTCCTGCGCACACTCTTCAAAATGTATCCTATAGAATACTGAGAGACTGGCTACCCTGCGCCTGTGCTGAAGGCTTTGTAAATTGGTCTCATTTTGTTCTAGACCAAGGAAGGGTCACCAATAAGCCTCATTGCATGCCTCTCCATAGAGTTCAAGGCTTCTAGGGAGCATTTTCCAGCTCCAGCCTACATGTGGCAATAGTACTCCACACACGACCGGATTTGCGCTTTATACAGCATAAGTAGGTGACCCTATAAAATTATCTGATCAAAAAGCAATAGCTATGCACTAGAAACTGATAAAACAAACTGTTAATAGTTAGTAATTTTACCTTCGAGTTAGGCATAATAAAATGACTATGTGTTAGAGACAGTCAGGAGACGCTCTTCTGTGAAGAGCCATTTCTGAAAAAAGATAATCTTTGAAGAGCTCTTAAAAAAAGAGTGCCAACTAATAGGACTTACCTCTAAAACGTCGTTTAAAGTTCGTGATTTTCTTCATCGTACTTGGTGGGTAAGTATAGGGTTGGTACTATACCAAATTAGGTATACACATATACACATGCACACGCACGCATACATGCACGCACACATGCACACGCGCGCGCGCGTGCGCACGCGCACACACACACACACATAAAAAACCTTGGAGTACTAATACATAACGTAATTGAAAAATTAACCGATCCTGTTTCTAGCTTTCACTGTCTCATGTGGTGTTGTGGTAGTGAAGCTGCTTAACAACAAGACGTGAATGATTACGTATAGGAAATCTAAATAAGAATAGAATTGTAAGGAATACTTTCAGAAAAAAATTCCTACTAGTACTGGACAGACTATTTATTATTCACTAGTTTAGAAAATTAGGTAGGTACTATTAGCCGTGTTTTAATCAACTTGAATGTTTACAGCCGTCTAAGATAGTACGTTTACTCGTGGTAGACATATCTCCTATATCAACCCCAGGCACACTGAATGATTTTTTTCCAAGACTCATTGATGCAATGAATTCCGTGAATTTTGATGGAATAGACAATATAAGCAAAGCTAAGAAAATAGTAGCAGATAAAATTATAGCTGCTGGGGTTGTAAAAAATACGGAGGGGTTGGGTTTCATTTTTATGAATATAGGAATTAAATCTGATAAATCTATTGGATGGTTAGTGAACTTGAATGTTTTAAAAAAATACCATATGGAAATAGCATCTTTCCCTGCAGAGATGTCTGGGAAGACATATATAGGACCAACTCTATTTATTGGTGGTAGTTTATCAAATTATATTCCGTAAGTAATGTTTTTCAAGATTTTATTTTGAAAAGAACCTAGATAGAATGATTTCTTTTACTGTCTTTTTTTTCTAGGCCAGGAGATTTAAACGAAATTAAGCATTTTTTCCCTCAAGCGAAATTACAATATATTGAAGGAGTAGGACATAACGTACATGCAGAAGATCCGACAGCATTTTTAAATATGGTTGTGGATTTTTTTACAAAAGACTAATGTTATTTGTGCAAGCTTCTTTGCATACGTTTCTACTATTAATTATAAAATGATTTAAGTATATAACAAATAAATAATAATATATAATTATTTATTTTATCTATACTATTATAAAATTTTTAAATGTCAAATTTTCAAAAATCAAAGATGTTTAAAAACAAACTAGTCAGGTCTAATTATGGGCTTCTGAAACCAAATTCGTCAATGTTTTTTGTTGGTTTATTTGTTCGGGCTTCATGTAAAAACCAGCGGATAGATTTTGGACAAATTATTAGTCTTACTATTCCGACTTAAATACTGCGGCATGTTTCATGAAAATCGGTCCAGTAAAATTGAAGATACAGATTAATCCCTGTTTTAGTAGCCGCCGTTAAGATACGAGAGGTCAAGTAAAAGTGGTTCTAATACTTTTTATATAAATCTATGATTGTGTCGGGATTTCCCATGTAGCGAAAAACCGACATTCATGCGGGTAGGGTCGCGGGAATAAGTTAGTTAAGATAATAAAATTATAACTGCCGAGCTGCTGAGAATATATGACACGCCATAAATGGATTTGAACGGATCTTCTGAACGGATTCTCTTAGGATTTTTGCTGACAGGTATATTCACTTTTATAAAGGACATAGACTATAAATTGTGATCATCTTCATCAATATCAAGACCAAGTTGATCCAAAATATTGATAGATGTTGCGAGCGATGCTATGGATTCAGGTGGGAAATTAATAAAAATTAGCCAACCAGAGAAACTGCCTTCGTAAGAAGGTTAGGCGTAGATTTCTGGGGTGAAAGCATTTAAATCCTCACTATGAGCCGCATGGCTACCTGAGCTACGAGCCTCAAGGCTTGCAATATTGACGCGTATTCTTCAAAGAGTTCCTATCAGAACTGAGTAGTTCGATAGATTCCTCAGGTCAGAATTAGAGCCATAGCTCTATACATTAAAATTAAAGCTGTATGCAGCTTTAATTCTAAACGTGGTTTCCACAAATTAAGGAGGAGGGATGCAGAACGTGTGTTAATTTTTACTGGCAAAAACTATGCGGTGGTTTGTATTGCCATAAAGTACATATGTGCGTGGAGTGATGCAACAATTGTCTAACAAGAAATGCGTAGGCAGGTAAAAAGTTCAGTTGACACAATTGTTCTACGAAAAATGCGTGTATCTTTGGCTTTTTGAATTTGTACAGTATTTGCCAGCTTTACTCGTAAAAAAATAATAATACAAATTTTCTTTCGATATAAAATGAAGTTGTTTCTGCATCACCCCATAGCATGGAGTTCTAGAGAGGTGCCACTCTCAAGCTGTGAGTATGAAACCAGCCCCCCTAGTCAAGTTGACATTCGACAATCGTTATCGCTAATAGAAACGAAATAATGTATTGGAATGACACTTCTAATCGCCAAGTCGCACGTGAGTTATCGAATTCAGTTTTTTTTTATGTATTTAATTAATTCATGGGAATACCACATTGGATAGTTATCTTTTCCTCTTATTTTTAGGGGTATGCTCCAAATAATTTCGTAGAATACAGCAATATTATAGTTTATATTATGAAATGCCAATATCTCAGACCAATCAACAGCAGCTAGGTCATTATTTAAGGATTCATAATTGCATCTATCAAAGTTATATCGCTCATGATGCTTTTCTTTTATTAATTTAATTGGGTGTGAAGTTTTAAGAATAATTCTAAGTGGTGGGTGATGAAAATCCACTGTGGAAAAAGGCTGAGATACCAACACCTCTATATTATTAGGGACATTAGATAAAACTAAATTAAGAATAGGGTCATTTGCGTTGGGGATATTATTAAGTTGATAAAAATTACAAAATATTATCATATTATTCAACAAACAAGCCTTGGAATCAGACGAAAATATAGTATCTAGTTTACCCTGAGGAGAAATAACACACCTGATATAGGGTATGTTGAAATCACCGATAAGCAAATAGTTTTCAATTTTATTGCTGTTCATTAGTATAATATTTTGAATGCCACTATTAAATTTATCTAGATCATTATTGGACATATCGGGTGGGAGATAACACACGCATATATTGATTATAAAAGACATCCATACTAACAGATATCCAGATATCCTCAAATTCGCTTTCCCATGATGGTCGTCTCACTACACTATAATTATTATTTAATGCAATTAACACCCCTCCCCCATCCTTTCCTTTCAAGGAACTTGATGTGCAACGATCTCTTCTGAAAACATTATATCTAATATCAAATAATTCTGAGTTCTGAACACTAACATTTAAGTTGTTCTCTGTAAAACAGATTATATTATAGTCACAATTCAACACATTCATTTCGTATAGGAGAATTGGTCTGACAATGCTTCTATATACCTGTCCTTTTAGCCTTAGAGGCATTTTTCTCATCATTGTAGTCTTATTGTATCTCATAAGTTGTTATTGTAGTAGATACCTATCAAAATTTATGGCGGTCAGCTTGCGCCCCCTAGAAATCTGCGCCCGGGTGCACCGCACTCTTTGAACACCCGGGTAAATAGGTATTTCAAATCAACAATTAATTCATTATTTTTCTATATTTTAATAACTCTCTTTTTATATAAACATCTATGCATGTATCAAATTTCAATGCTGTAATCTAATTAATCTTGGGACATACAACCATTTTCGGACATATACGCATGTAAGCATTTTTTATAAAGTTTCTTTACTGTCTGTACTACTTACATTTACCTTCTTGCATTCAAATAAATGCTTCCTGAAATCTTTATAAAAACAAAATCATTGTCAATTTGTCATCTTTGAATGTTTAAATATTTTCACAAACTATAGGTACTAGTTTTCTTGTAGTGTTTATCTTGTTGAGCTATCGTGTTTCTTAACGAGGACATATACTCAAATAACTAGAAAATCATTTAAGTACGTATTTCTTGAACATTTTGTGCTTTTGCCTGATATTTAAAGAATAAATTGTAAATGAATATAGATAATAAGTTGATAGAAATATTTTTGGTTCGTGGTCGTCTGGCAGATTACATTAGTATTCGTTTGGTGTACTTGATGTTTTTATCATTTTTAGTTGTTATTGTGCAAGAAATTTCTCTTGGTAAAAATAATAAAATATCTACGCAATATGCTAAATAGTAGTCACACCAACGAAAGATTGCCTTTCTGAATTCAGATTTAAATTGAAACGTCACGTTTTTATCTGATCATGACTTCAAAATTGTGATTATTTCAAAATTATATTTCCCCACAAGGTGTAATCTGAATTTTATTTCTGAATTCAAAAAGACATTCAAGGTGATTAGTGCCAGCCTAAAGTGTGTACCTTGTAACCAAACAAAGATTTTCAGGTAATTCTTTACAATAGACTCATGGGTTTATTAACTTGAAAAATTTTAGTTGATAGAGCAGCAATGGCTATAATAAATTAAAAGTCCCATGATTTAAAATTCTTAAAATCACATTGTAATGGAGCTGCCATTGTGATTATGTTTATTGTAGTATTTACTGTTTTACTGTAGTCCCCTTACCAACAAAAAATATACAAATGAATTTCACTAACTTATTCATTATATTTAATTGCTTTAAGATATGAAATTAACATAAATATGTAAATTAAAATGTAAAAATCATCATCAAAGATTTGCTATTACTAAATCGGAAAAAAATTGACAATTATTAGATAGTGTTGTCATAAAAATTTTGAACATATTCACAAGGGTGAAATTGAAAAGGAACTAGCCCCTGGTACTATTTTTAATTTAAATTTGTATTAAAATTAAGCTAGAAAATTTACAGAATACTGCTATTGGGAATATAGTATACAGATTCTCCATTATAACTCCATGAATAATAAGTACTTATTAGAAACATTAAATCCGACAAATCCTTACATTGGTATTGTGCGTAAAAATGTCAGTTAACCTACAAAAATATACTTTATTACTACTTATTAGTGGCACTTGCTAGCTACTGCTACTGCACATACACTTCGCTCACTCAGCTAGTGTGTGTTCTATAATACCCTTATATGCTCCTCCTCACTTTGTTTATTATTGCACATATTATTTATTTATATTATATCTTATAATAAAAACACTTATGATTTTATTGTTTTACTGTAATGGTGCATGTAAAAATCTTCCTTAAGAACAAAAGAATGCAATAAATGGCCAAAAATAGGTACAATGAGGAAGTAAGTGAGGCGGAGCATGTTAGGTTGTTACAGAACAGGCCACTAAATAAATAGTAATAAATTTGAATTTTTGTAAAGTAACTGACATTTTTACAGAAAATACTAAGATATTGTGATGCGCAGTTCATCGACATTGTTTTTAGTGCATGTGGGTGGTAACCGGTAACAGTTCATCCCTTATTTTACCCCCTTAGGGGTTGAAATTTCCGAAAATCTTTTCTTAGTGGATGGTTATAACATAAAAGGCATCAACTGCCAAAATTTCATGTTTGTTGTCCCAGTGGTTTAGGTTATGCATTGATGAATTAGTCACTCACAACAAGCAATTATATATGTATAGATCAAACTAAAAAGTAGAAAATAATTTTTAATATAAGAATACAATAATTGACCAGAAAACTAATGTCATTGTGGTAAAAGCGTGGGGTGCTTTGTACTACATTTCTACACTAACTCTGTATTTTGGAATAGAACTAGTAAGAAATTATAACCATATTTACCATAATGATATGAATTTTCTCGTTAGTCATTTTATTCTTATATTAAGAATTATTCCTTACTTTTTAGTTCGATTAACTATAAAAGCGTGTTTTTTTTAGTTTTTTAAACTATAATTTATTTCAAGTTAACAAACCCATGACAACTTATTGTAAAAAATTACCAATTTTCACCATTTTTAATACTGATAAATATATTTCATAGTAGATCCTTCTATATGTTTAGCAGAGATGAGTAATTCCGTGTTGTATTCATTCTAAATAAGATATTATTTTTGTTTTTGTATCAGAAATGGAAAAGGAAGACATTTTACTTGGAGTTAAGTTGGGAAGACTTGAAATAGAACCAGTTAAATTAAAGAATACTAGATGTATTATAAATCCTTTCACACCTGTTTTAAAAAAAAGTCATACACTTGAAAGCACTATTAGCACTAAAGAAGCAAAATGTGGTTGCAATCTAATTAAAAAAAATAACAATGCTGGAATTATTAAAAAGAAATCTTATAAAATACTTAAAGAACCTGTATTGAAGTTAATAAAAAACATCAAGAAAATGAACACAAATACAGAAATAGATAAATATCAAGAATCCTTGACGAATAGGTTGCACAATCAAAGTTTGGACTCATTAAATTTGTGCACACTTGTCCGTAATTGTAATCAGTTGAAAATATCACACAACAGTAATGAAGCAAAATGTACAAACATGAACAACAGTGACAAATGGTGGAAACAAGACTTATCTTGCACAAAAGAGTACATAGAATTAAAACATCAGAGCAGTCAAGCTAGTAAAGGTAGCTGCTCACAACAAGCATTAAACCCTCCCTGCGATGTCACTATTGATGAATTGGCCAGCTATTTTGAAACTCTAGTTCACATACCAAAAAAAATGTCATCTATGGCTGAAATGATGTACATATAATTTTACATAATGAGATGGAATATTTATGATAAAATATAAGTCTAAAATTGAGGTGGGGATCTATAAAGATAGTTTTCATATAAAATGGGAAGATAGGTAGACATGCACAATGCTTGACTTTAAGAACTTGTGCCATATTTTAATTTTATTCATTAATTCAAGAGTAACTTCAAGTGATTTGAATATATATCATTGTAGGAATCTGTTAAAATCATCTATTTACTTCATTTTAGGTAGAATGTCTGAACATGGAGTACTAACAGTAAATTTTATTTGGCAAAATATTATGATTTGATAAATATGAGTTTAGGATATCTGGGAAGTGATGATATAGAGTTATCTCAAGCTTTAAGAAAAAGTGCGCAACCATTTTCCCTGAGCTATTAGTGGTCGATGAAAATATTTGGAGTGGTTCACGAAGTCATCATACAGTTACTAAAAGTATTAATTAAAATTCAAGAAAATGTTTTACATTATTTTCAATTACATACTTGTGTGAGCATATTTTCATTAATAATTAAAAATATAGTGATCCAAGGAAAGATAAAAAATCAAGACAAGTGGTCCTCATCATGAAAGGGTTAAGAACCAGTGATATAAAGGATATTTTTAAAAATATGAAGTGAATGGAAGTCAGGATGTAAACACATTTTAGTATTTTTGTTCGTATTTTGTAACTAATTAACACATTCGCTACCACCGCATGAGAAGAAAATCTTGTATATACCACAGCCCATGGGATTTTTTTTTATAATATGACTTTAAATGGCATTGATTTTTTTAACATATCTATAACTATGAAGTAAAGCGAAATAAGCAGTTTTTAAAACTGATACTGCGGCACATTTGCGGCGCTGGGCTAGTGACAAGAACCCAAATTAGTAAACCGCATGTCACATTTATGTGACATACGTATCTTATTATAAGGAAAGAAATTATATAATTTATTATTTAACGTATTAATTTATTATTTTTTTATTTAACGTTTACGTTAAACAAAAGTTTAATTCCAAATTATAACTTTTATTTATTTTCGTGGAAAATTTGAAACATTCTTCAATACACAAGCAAATCGGTAATCCTTTATTGTCTTACAAAAGTTTGACATGTTGTAAACGCAAAAAATATATTCTATGGAGAGATATACATTTTAACAATATTTTATTAAACGTCATATTTATTTACTTATGCTAAATTAATGAAATTTATATGCTTATAAAATATACAGACTTATTGCACTTTGCCTTAATACTTCGAGGTGCCCTCGTCGCTTTTAAGCCCCTAGGGCCGGTGACGCTGTAAAGGCCTTACGGCCAACAGCATCCCTCATTTATAAAAAAACTTGTAATACCAAACTGATAAACTCAACTGCTTATCATGGCCAAAAAACCGTAATCTCGAGACCCAGGTCAGCCTGCGTCTATTGTGTTTTTTTACAGACCATTATAACTGTTTCCGCACATATGCGGCGGCGGCTCAAATGAAAGAACTGATACGACGCACGTAAGCGGCGCTGGTGGCCAACGTGTTAATATGCGTAATGCGTTTTATATTCACTATTTATATTGACCAGGTTCTTGTTTTAGATTATCTGATGCTATATTATGCACTTATATATAACTTCATTATCTGTAGTTTCTCCTTTAAAGTAAATTAAAATGAAAGCTTGCAGAAATGATTAAAATCTATATAAGGATGTTGTTTACTGAGACAAAATACTGGCGCGACAAATACCACCTTGTTTGGCTGTACAACCAGTTTGATTTCGCAACTAGAATTGATGTGTGCATTAAATCATACTGCCAGTGCACTGCATCATATTGGTCTTGCAACTAATGCAATGTAGCGCTTGAATTCTCAGTCGTCCACAAGTGGCTCTGTCATTGGCTAACTCTGGATGAGTTTTTTTGTAAATCGTACCTACTATATTATTTCTAGCCCCTTTGTCCATGTTGTAACTAGATAACATTGGCTATCTACTCTTTCACTTATTTAACTTTCATAATTCTTTGTTATTTCTTAGAACTGTGTTGCTGTTATAGAATAATACATTCTATAACATAGACCAGGGTTTCTCAAAGTGGGGTACGCGAACCCCTAGGGGTTCGCCATTCGACGGTAGGGGGTTCGCGACAAGATTTACGTAATGGTGGCTTGATGACTGGCATGAACATACGGTACACATAGTGGCGCGAGCGCGACTGGATTCGTCGCTCGCACTCGGTTTAATTAGTTAGTTAAGGGGTTCGCTGTCACCTGGAAATTTTAACAGGGGTTCGTGGAGCCAAAAGTTTGAGAAACCCTAACATAGACTAACCAATTCAAAAATTTTAGTACCAAATCTTTCTCTTTTTATTGAATTAAATAAATTTGGTGACGAATATTTTGAATTGATTTATAACCATATAATTTTTTTATTGTGTTCTAATTTTAGGATTATATTAGTCTATATAGTATATGATTTTGGTCTTGCTATATTGAGAAATATCTAAAAATCGTGATGATGATTGAAGCAGTATTTAAAATAAATATGTGTTTATAATTTTTGAAATACCATTGTGTTAAGAGTCAGGTATATATGTTAAGAAGGTGTCTGAGAAAGGGCAGTCTATTTTGTGAAAGATATTAATCTTCTGCCTGGTGTTATTGGCTTTTACGCTACAATCCACTTTATGAATCAATTATCACATTGTTCATATTTCTAGATTTTTAATTTACGATGTCCATATTTACTTTTAGTGCGGCCACAAGATCTGAAAGCCCCAAGGACAGGTAGGTATATTAAAGCATCTTGTAACGACATGTTTACTTGTTTATGTTTACATAATGTTGTTAAATCATCATTATTTTTTGTTATCTCTTAGTTCATCTGTCAAGTCACAAACTTATGAGAACTCACACTGTATTAAGCCACACGGGCCCGTTACGACATCCAATCGGTGGGCAGTTATTAAAATCGCCCGCTACCGTGTTACTCGCGCATTCTACGGTCGTACATCGCGAGTCCGCGAAGTATCGTAATTCACTAATTATAATATAATTCATATTTAAGTTGATAAATAAATCTTTAATTGAATTATCGCAAATAAGCACCCTGCTTTTAATCTTCTCCTGGTAGTTCTACGCACAGACCACATAGAGATAGTGACGTATGTTCTACGAACGCAAATGGTGGAAGTCATTCTACGAGTTCTTAGGAGTGAGACTATGTTGAGTACCTACACCTAAGAATTATATTACGGATTATATGATCAGACCTCGTAATTTCTCGTCGATGATTCATCACCACGCCGTCTTCATTTCCGTACTGTTACGCTACGTATGGTAACATTATTTAATTGCTCGTTTAGAAGATACGGTCTGCTGATGCTCTTATATATCTATTCTTTGAACTTTACAGGCATTGGATAACTTTCAGGGACTATGTTATTGTATTCAAGTACTGACATTACCCTTACTGCTAGATTCTTATCCGATGTCACGGCAGTTTACCTATCGGAAGTAGGTCAAATTAATGGGAACAATAAATTCAGGATTAGTATCTGTGTTCTGTTGAAGGTGCAACGTTCCCTTGTATCGTTTTGTCGCCGACGATACGACAAGTAATTTAAAAAAAAAATGTAGTTCTGTCTTTAAATTTGGTTAGAATATAGAAAAAGTTACTTTAAGCATAATTTTTCACATTGTCCCCTAGTGATTAACTAGGTATTTTATTTAACAGAACGAAGTGGTAAATAAATAATATATTTTTAGTATGTTTATAAAAAAACGTGAAAATTAGAGCTAGGTAGAACATATTACACGCTTTGGAGCGCGCATTTTGGTAATGCGAGTTTTTATTTACGTTCTTATAACGTGCGATTCTAATACTACGGTGTGTCCAATAGACTGCTGTCCAACGCTAACGTCGACCTAGGTATTAATTTGTATACCGATTTATCACGTCGAGTGCGGCGATGTACTTGCTATACTTGCCGCTCAGGCGGCAGCGCGTGGGCACTTGGTGTCGAGCGCTACACTAGGCCGCGCGACGCGGAGGGTTGGCAGTTCACTAGACTGAACAGTATAAACAGGATTACTTTGTTTCACTGTTTCGTTTGTCGTTTGGACTGTCAGAATGGTGCAGCCAATGCACACGGATAAGATAATGGAGTGTTGAATGCCAGAAAGGCCAAAGAGCGAACACCAGTCGGCAGTTTTCGCACTCCGGCGCTGAATATGCTTGTGTGAAGACGGCCCTGTCGGTCGGAAAAGGTCACGGAGTACAAAGATTCACTGCACCAGAGAAAATTTAGTTTTACAGTGATTATTTTGAAATAGTTTTGTTACCCATTAACTAAAAATGTAGAAAGGACAAAGAGACACCATACAATCGAAAAGTATATTGTCATTCCCTAGGGACTGACGCCGCCTGAAAGTTCATTGTCAGTCCCCAGGGACTGACGTAACACTCAACTTGTTAAGTGCTCCGTGTATCCACTTGGAGCGCTTTACAAATTTATACGTCGCTGTTGATACGTTCTTCGATGATTAGTTATGGTACAACCCTTGTTGTTACAATTCAAAATTGTTTTGCTGTATAAAATAACAATAATATATGTAAAGAACAGTTACAGCAACTATTTCATGTGGCCACGCTGAGAATTCACTTTGTATAAAATAATAATGATAATAATCTTTACTTAAAATCTATGTTGCCCGGTCCAATGTATTCTGTACTAGCTCTAATTTCAGCTGCATGTATTGTATAATGTGTAATAACTTTTTTATGTTATCTGAAAATCGGATCATTAGTAGAAAGTGAGCGCCTATTAGTGCGCTGCATATCTCTTTAGATGACTGCAGCGCGTGGCGGGTAGATGAGCCTTTTAGCCCCCTTTTGTTTATAATTACACAATTATTTTATGTTTATTCAATAATTTGATTAAATAAAAAATTACCTGTAATTTTATTTTATTATCACAGTTTAATGTTACATTTACGACCTTCCTTTGAATAAGTAGCGAGTTACAGTGTTCAAAATACATATGTTTATAAATATATAATGATGTTTCACTGTGTTGTGTTTGGATTATTGTATTCTACTACTCGTCACGAATAAATCAAATCTTGAGAGATTTGCCGTAATCTCCATGGTTGGCGGCGTTTTGGAGATCTCGGTACATTTTGCTGCTGTTCATTATCCTGGTAAACCCTTTAGCTGGATCTCACACCATCCATGGAAAGAGAAGGAGTAATGCTATTATTATGAGGACGCTACACAGCAAATAGCATGTATCGTTACAATATTTAGACACGAACCAATGAGATCAGTCAGCGACACGACATACCAGTGAGATCAGTCAGCGACTCGACATACCAGTGAGATCAGTCAGCGACTCGACATACCAGTG
>WUAW01006237.1:19595-48588 GCA_017165845.1 Thaumetopoea pityocampa | reverse complement strand
AGCCTATGTTCGAGACGATTAGTAATGACCCTCGAGAACAATTTGTAGACGTGGCTCAAAAGCGAGATCGGTTATTTAATAAGGTATTGTCTTCTTAAAAAAAGAGAATAACCACGCTCTCGTTCCACGCTTCTGGCGATATTCCACCATGAAGGACGGAATTGAAAAGCTCCTGAAGGACTTTTAGTACTGGAGTCCCACCCGCTTTCAGGAGGTCCGCTGTGATTCCGTCTTCACCCGGTGTCTTATTGTTCTTGAGTTGTTTGAGGGCCATCTTTATCTCGTATAGGCTGATGTCCGGGATATCTTCGGTGTAGTGTCGAGTTAAATCAGCTCTTGACTGACATATATAACTGTCCGTAAAATCGCTCTACCTCCGCCAGAACCTCTACATTGATAAACGCTAAACTTCCATCCTCGGTCTTCAGCCTAGTCAACCGGCTTTGCCCAATAGACTTGTTTCTTGCGAATACTTTGGAACCTTTGTTCCTCTCTATCGTCTCTTCAATACGCTTAGTATTGAAGGTCCGAATGTTGTGTCGCAAGGACTTCCATATCTGTCTATTGAGCTGCCGATATGATTCAGCGTTCTCCAAACACTGCAGCCTCATTGAGCGTCGAGCAGCCATGAGGTCTAGCATATGGTCAGATAACCTGTGTGGTTGATCTTTGCGGTGAGCTCGAAAATGTTTCGAACCAATCGTACGGACAGTTTCCACGAACCTGATGTATGCTTGGTCAACAGATACGGAGCTCTCTAGGCATTCAAAGCAATTTCGCAGTTCGAGTTGAAAGCTCTTGGGGTTTTGAGTCGGAGAAATAAATAAAAGCATGATAAAATAGTATTCTGAATTTAAAATTTTAAAAATGATAGACCATAATTTTTAACGAATTCCTGCCTAAAGGTTATTTTTGTTTAATGTTTCATCATTACTGAATAGATTTTAAGCTGATTGGTGGATATCTAGTCTTTCTTATTTTTTAAATTAAAAGATTGGTTTACTAAGCATTATGCCACGCCGTCTTTTAACCCAAGATGTAATGTTAAGTGCTGTGGGCATGCTTGAAGCCGGAGGTACACAACGCGAAGTTGCAGTTGCCGTTCAATCCAACCAGTCTGTTATCCGAAGATTGTGGCAACGTTATCAGCTACTGGGAACACGGCTAAACTACATCCTGGTAGATATCGAATAACTACAGAAAGACAAGACCGTTTTCATAAGAATATTGCCAGACGGGCGCTAAAAACGACTGCGCGGCAACTCGTGGAGAGGCTGCGATCACAACACTAGGTGACTGTCAGCACCCAAACTGCCGGGAAGAGACTGCACGAGGTTGGTTTACATCCTCGTAGGCCATTGCGGGTCGTAGCACTTGGGCGTGACAATCGTGCTCGGCGGTTACAGTTAGCACGCATTTGCCTACGATGGCCGGAACATCAGTGGGCTCGTGTCCTATTATCGGATTAATACTGGTTTGGTTTCCACCCCGATACAAGAAGAGTACCTGTGTGGTGTGCTTCTGGACATCGTGAACTGCTGCGTTGTCCTCAGAAAGTTTAATCCTATCACGGCGGAACAATCATGGTTTGGGCTGGAATTCGCTTAGGCGGGAGAACTGACCTCATTTTGATACGGGGCAACATGATTGGCGAAATATACCGCAGCGAGGTGCTAGATCCTATAGTTGTTCCGCAGAGAATTCAAATGGGGGAGGATTTCACCTTCATGCAAGACAATGCTCGAGCATACACTGCAGGTCCGGTGATGAACGTTTTCCGCGAACAAAACATCGCAGTCTTAGATTGGTATCCACAGTCTTGTGACAGGAACCCTATTGAGCACGCCTGGGATTTACTCGGAAAAATGGCATTTGAACAACCTCAAAATTTGAACACGAAGCAAGAGCTTTTTCGTCATCTTTCTCGGACATGGAGCATGATTCCACAGGCCACAATAGATAATTTGATATTCAGCATGCCAAAACGGTGCAGAACCTTAGTTAATCGTTTAGGAGGTCCAACTGACTACTGAATATCACCTGGACATTTTTTTCCTATAATTTCACAGTCTAAATTTTGTTTTAAGCCCTTCTTCTCTGTCTATTAAGTAATTATTTTTACACCATTTTTTTTTTCATTCTTAATAAATCTTTTTTTATACTGTTGAATCTTATTTTGTTCTATTTTTTAAACAAACCTAAAATTATGCTTCTATTCATATAACATTATTTATATCAAATATCTAAAAATTTTAAGTTATCCTCGAATAACAGTTTGAGTCTTAGACAATGTTGATTAGTGTACATTAGCACAGAGGAATGTAATGTAGAATTCCACAGCTAGATATTGTTACCCTACATTAAAGGAAGGAAATTGTCTTAATTGCCATACATAGCAGGAGTCTTGGATATCACATTACATTTATACCCGAAACTTGTGTCACTCTTAGTCGACTCTCGTAGATAGAAATGGTGTGATCCTATTATAATGGTACTACATAGCAACTTTTTTGTATAAATCTAGTATTGTACTATTAAATAATGGCATATACCAGAAACGCCCACAACCAAATATAAACTTGATAATAAAAATTAATGACTCGATTTATAGTGCAAATCAATATAGTCTAAATGAAAATTATTGACCCTCTGCAAAAAAAGATGATGTGTGTGTGTTTGTTTATATATTTATAATAACTGTGCGTGTGTATTAATACGCACGGTCTATGCTATTCTATAATGATGTGAAGAACACGAGCGGCCTTCATGCTCAGTGGGCGGATGACCGCGGAGCGCACGGATCATACCGCCGCCGACTTTCACCTACCCGCGCGGTTTCATCAAAACATTTTAAAACACTTCAATTTGGTTGGTCATTTTAATGTATTACTACATATACATTTAATATTATCTTCTACCGCAGCAAGTTTGATGCTAGATACGTGTATTGTGACTGTATTGTGATAGTCGATATATGATCTATATTCCAAAAAAGCGGGCATCTATTTGAATAAAATATGCCATAATAAAATAATTATTAATTTATGTTGAAAAAGGTTTTAATATTAAGATGGACCATTAAGTTTGGATTAAAATCATTTAATCTTGTA
This sequence comes from Thaumetopoea pityocampa, assembly GCA_017165845.1. Taxonomy (NCBI): domain Eukaryota; kingdom Metazoa; phylum Arthropoda; class Insecta; order Lepidoptera; family Notodontidae; genus Thaumetopoea; species Thaumetopoea pityocampa. The sequence continues at coordinate 45,478 of WUAW01006237.1, read as the reverse complement.
ACCAATACAGCCATTTTTATATCTACGAATATTTTCTTTTCTTTGTTTTTTAATAAAATAAAATCTGTAAGACTCATTTAAGCTTCTAGGATTTTTCTGGAGCTGGCTTGTCGATGTTACATGTCACGTTGGTCCACGCTGGCGATAATTTAATCCATACTATGAAAACAAACCTCTTGCATGCACAAATCTACCTGGCGTTCACCATTACTGTAACGGTTGTCATCCGTGTACGTTGAATCTTTCCCAGATACAGTTATTGCACGTTTTGCGTCATAACTTGGGTTTTATATTACTTTATGTGCATGGTACTCTTTCAGTGAATACTAACTCGGTAGGATCGTTAGAATTCACAGCTGCTCAACAGAAACAACAGAACTCTCCACCGTAATGAGTGAACACGCGTCTACTAAACGTTCCTCTGCTCCTTGTAGAATCCGTCTACGTCGATACTCGTGGCAAAGTGAAATTCGGGCTTCATTGAAAAACAATTCAGTAATCTAGTTTTCTTCAGTCATACTATCCAGCAAAACTCAAGAAATCCGATGCCGACAGAGTAATTTAAGACTCCAAGCTAGCAATGACTGCGTTTAGCAGGAAGAAGCCGTTGTCTTACCGTCCGGACGCTAACTTGGCCTCCACGTACTTCCTTATAATCCTTTTTTGACATCTATTTACGAACCCTTCCTATTTCTTAATACCTGACTCAATAACGAGCGATCGTTACAATCACTACAATATTTTCTTTCAAAACCTCGTCTGCTATGAATTGAATTGGTCTCTTGATATAACCTTTGAGTCCTCTGGACCTTTGAATGACTCATATTTTGCCGTTGTGATAATATAACGTTGACTACAATCGTTTTCAAGTAACGCTATCATTACATCAACATTGCAATATAAAAACAGTAAAAAATTTAGTTATACCGTAAGAATATACGAGCGCTGATCCAAAAGTAATGATAATCAATATAAAACACAATGTTTTTGCTTAAAATTTGTTTTTATTTTTCTACATAGTCTCCTAATAAGTCAATACATTTAGTCCATCTCTTTTCTAAATTTAGAATTCCCTTAGAAAAAAATCTTTCTCTTGATCTTCACAAAACGCCTCAACAGCGGCCATTACTTCGCCGTTGTCTTCAAATTTCTTGCCTCGGAGGTGCTTTTTAAGCCGAGGAAAGTGGTAGAAGTCACTGGGAGCCAGATCTGGCAAATAGGGAGGGTGATCAAGCAGTTCAAATCCTGATTCTTAAATGGCAGCCATCGCAACTGCAGTTTTGTAAAGACAGTGTGTTATCTTGGTGAAACAGCACTCTAGCTTGCAGCCTGCCGCGTCTGTTTTCCTTAATCGCCTATCGTAATCTCCTTATTTGGTCTGCGTAGTAAGAACCCGTGACAGTGGCTCCTTTTTCCAAGTATTCCACTATAATAATTCCTTCAGCGTCTCAAAAAACGGACGCCATAACTTTGCCAGCGGAATTTGCAACTGAATTTCTTTGTTGCCGTTAAGGAAGCTCGTTTCCAAGTCATAGATTGTTGTTTAGTCTCGAGATCGAAATGGTGGATCCAGTTTTCATCTATGGTCACAAAACGTGACAAAAAGTTTTCCCTATCAGATTCAGCCTATCGAGATTCAGCCTCGAAATGTCGACTGGTTTTTTCTTTTGCTCGTCTGTTAATATAAAAAGGCGTGACTGTATGTATGTATGTAATATTCTCGGTTCCCAACGCGCAGAGACCTTTGTCATATGCAATTCGTTGGTGATGATTCTTTAAATGCTACCATATAAGATCCTTGTAACCTCAGCTACATACCTGATGGTCACTCTTCGATCTGCCAACACAATATCTTCCACTTTTTTCACGTTATCTTCGGTTAGAGACATGGTTGGGCGTCCTTCGCGATGTTCATTTTCAGTGGATGTTCTGCCCAGTTTAAACTCTTTGGCCCAGCGTGCAACTGTTGAGTGTGGAGGAGCAGTCTCCTAATGTTTCCACCAAGTCACTGTGTTTGTCTTTGGTAGACATTATTTTCAAACAGAGGTACTTGATGGCAGCTCTTATTTCGTTTTTCTTCATTTTGATGTTTTCTTTTCAATAGTTCGTATTCAAATGAATGTATCTCCCGGAAACCATGTCCTATTTATATGATTTTTTATTGTGAAGTAGTATTTTGGATCACCCCTCGTATAAAACAAGACAATGTACTGAAATTTTGACAACAATTAGGACAATTGTACAAACAATCATGTATAAACTATCAAAAAATTTTATTAAAATAATTTTCTTTTTTACATTAGAGATTTTCAATTTGGCATCATTTTCAATTTTTATATCCCAGCATTTCTTGCCCGTAACCTTTTAATATTAGAATATTCCTTAAAAATACAATCGCGCCTGTTTGTTTTGCAAATTCTTTTAGTTATTAATTTTTTCATATTCCATACATGAACGTGCATGCGTGTGGAGTTGAGATTGGCTTTTTGTACAAGCTTTTAAAGGGGTTGCCTGTTAAAATATTAAATTGTTTTGCGCTCGGCTCCTTTTAAGTATTTTTTTTTTATAATTTAAAAAGTAATATAATAATCATATGTAACCCCAGATTAAGGCTAGATCAATGTGTGTAAACATCAAAATTATATGTAGCTACTTTGAATGATCAGATTAACCTAATTAAAACTATTCACTGGTTGTTTAATGAACAGATGTTTTCCACCATTACATTGACCTTGATGGTTCAATTGATAAAAATTAATATTTCTTGAATTTATCATATCGAACGCACTATTTAGCACGCAAACCGAACGGAAGGGCTATAGCCCTTTGAGTTAAAAGGTTGGCGCTGATGTCGTGACTGCGCGTATCTGGTGCAGAGTGGAGCACGCCGTGAGCAGGGCGAAGAGAGGGCTCTATATGGCAGAGAGTCATGATGAAAGTGGATGCTGACGCGACAGAAGCGCCCGCCGCACCGCCATCGGCTGTTCTCGCAACCCCGATCGCTAGTAATACAGAGTCACCTGTATCATCTTTGGACGGTTTGTTGGTTCAATACTAACATTCACTATAAGCACTGTAAATATAAAACATTCATTTTATCATGCGCTCCTATTAGTTATTAAAGCACTGCTTCTAATGAGTGATTAACTTTGGTCAGCGTTTGTATATGAGTTGCGTAGCTACACAATCGTAGATTAATAATACTATGCACATTTTGATAGTTATCTATTTTAACATCTATATAGGTCAAATTTCCTCAGTGTTTTGAATGGCATATAAAACGTTACGTGGCCCTCGGATAGTGCTTGAATGACGTTTATAGACTCAGGGATTATGGAGGCATAGGAGATGACGTCCGACCACAGTCGGTCACCAAAACCTGTCCCACAGCCAAATCCCCTGCACACGCCTCACAGCTAAACCCTGACCAAATTGAGATAATACGAGTGTGAAAAATATTTTTTTATATTGTTATAATATACACACGGGAGTCGGCTTTCTGTTGACATTGACAGTTGATAGTATAATAATTGTGTACATAATAAATAACTGGTGGTGGAAGGTATGCACGCATATGTAATATTTCTAAACCGACTGTTTTGTACAAATCACAATTTAACAACCAATGTCGGTGTTTTGGTCCAAGGTGAACTGCTAGTAATAATTGTTGCATTTTTTACCTAAACATTTACTAACTAATGCACAGATAACATGAAATAATAATTCCTCTTTGTAAAAAATACTCAGTTACAGTATAGTAGTTGTTACTAACAATTTATATTTTCTAGTAGTACTTGTTGGTTTATATTAAATTGTTTATAAAGATAGTATGAGATTGTATCACAGACTGCTGAAAACAGATGACGGAAATCGTTGTAAAGAAGAAAACTTTGTACTAATATTGTAAATTTACACAATTTCAATTATTTCTTGAACCTTCATTGACATATCTTTGGACTATTGTAACGGTTACGTGCTCTAACGCTATCGATAGAACAGTGTCATTTAAAGCGCACACGTTGGAGATGTTAAATTATATCGTACCTTAAAAAAGACATCAAGACAAGCTAAAATTGAATATGAATCGAATACAGTTATTAAGGAGATGGATCCAGGTTGCCAGAAAAATCTGTTTTTCATAACTGTATATTAGTTATATATAGTAGGTATATGTACATATTATATAGACGTAAGGTTAAATTCGCGTGGCACGGAAGTCTCAGCAAAATCGGGCAGCAACAGGAATGTAATTAAAAACTGCGGACAGGTCGTACAGTGTCGGCTGCTGCACAGCCGCTAACAGACACGAAGCACATTGTATCATTCGCAAATTCATCTATACTATTATAAAATTGTTAAATGTCAAATTTTGTAAATCAAAGATATTTAAAAACAAACTACTCATATCGACTAATTAAGGGCTTCTGAAACCAAATCCATCGATGTTTTTTTTGTTTATTTTATTTGTTCGAGCTTCACGGAGAAATTAGCGGGTAGATTTTGATCAAACTGTTACAATCTTAAAGGTACTTAAATACTGCGCCATATTTCATCAAAATCGGTCCAGTAAAATTGAAGATACAGCTTGGTCACTGTTTTCAAGCTGTAACTCAAGTCAAAGTGGTTCTAAGGATTTTCATATAAATCTATGCTTGTTTTCGGATTTCCCATATAGTTGAAAACCGAAATTTACGCGAGCGGAGCCGCGGGTAAAAGCTAGTGTCCATATATGACATCGAAGAAATCGCTTGCACGTATATTTTTAACAAGAAAATAATATGTATTTCATATCACTAAGAAGATGTCAATATTTCATCCATAGTTGGCAGTGATTATGATGACTAGTGCCTATCAGAAATTTAACATTTTTGGCGATACAAAACATTTTTTTAATATAAAATCAAAATCAGTATTGAATAAAAGGCAGTTAAGCCATGCCACTCTGATTCTCGTGGCTTTACTTCATAGAATCAGAATCATCTGCCATATAAAAACTATTGAAGACTCATTTGATTGAAATAGGCACCAAATTGTGTATTTTAATATTTTTGTATACGACATGCAGCCCCAGGTCTTTGTGACTCTAATGCTATATACTTAAAGCCCAAAGGGTCACAGCAAAATATATAGTTGGGATTTAAATTATATGCATTGGATAAAATACAGTAGTTTAAATAAGCTTGGGGCAGTAGCCACCACCACCATACCTTTTTAATCTAATGTCCAACGTCTATACGTAGGGTGTTCAACAAGTTTTGACGTGTTCGCAAACGCTGAGTTTAGAGCAAAAATTTTTGTGCTTATTATTGAGTCTCACCAATTGCAAGAGTAAACACGTTTTTTTAGCTTTCTATAGTTAATAGTTAATTCGCAGTGATTTTTCAAAACTTTAAACATGACGTCGTTGAACAAACGAGATTATCATGTAATTATGTACTATAATTTCAAGGGCGGTTTGACAAAGCAAGAATGTTTTGATGAGATGTGTTCTGTGTTTGGTCAAGAAGCTCCTTGTGTAAGGACTGTGGAACGATGGTTTTTACAATTCAGACGCGGAGATTTTAAGCTGGATAAAGATCCACGTCCAGGTAGGCCTGCGGAAATTCAAGTGCCGGAAAACGTAGTACGTGTGGAAAAAGCAATTAAAGAAGATAGCCGAATTACATATCGTCAGTTAGAAGAATTTCAGAACATTCCTGTATCTTCTTTGCACAATATTGTAAAGAACCATTTAAGTGTGAAAAAGCTTTATACCTTGTGGGTACCCCACGCTTTAAATGAGCATCAAAAAGCGTGTCGCGTCGAATGGGCGCGATCTATAATAAAACGATTCGACAGTGGCCAATCAAAACATGTGAATTCCATTGTCACAGGTGATGAAATCTGGGTTTACTATTACGACGTACCAACTAAATCCCTTGGAAGACTTTGGGTCTTCGAAGACGAAGAACAACCAACAAAGATTAATCAAATCCGTTATGCTTATTAGACATAAGACCGATACTAGTGAATGGTACACTCAAATTTGTCTGACTACATTGTTCGAAAAATTGAAAAATCGACGACCAAACTCAGTACTCCGATCATGATTTCTTTACCACGATATACGCCAGCCCATAGAGCTACCACTACCGCTCAATTTCTGATAGAATCCGGTATTAATGTACTCGAAGACCCTCCCTACAGTCCAGATCTCGCGCCATGCGACTTTGGATTATTTCCTTATGTATAGAATCGCGTGAAAGGCCGCAAGTTTTCGTCGGAACAGCAGTTGATTGGCACGTTTGAGGAAGAACTTGAATTAATTCCCAAAGAAAAGTGGGAGAGTTGGATAAATGGGTGGTTTGAGCGTACAAATGCATTTTGACGGTATTTATTTTGAAAAAATATAAATATATATGATCACACGACAAGACTTATTGAACACCCTATTCCGAGTATTCCGAGCACTTGTGTTCCAGGTAAGTGGTATAGTTGCGGGTAAATAGTATACGTTTCGGGTAAATAGTATATGTTTCGGGTAAATAGTATATGTTTCTGGTAAGTGTTATGTTCTAAGTGGTATGTGTTCCGAGTAAGTGGTATATATTCCGGGTAAGTGGTATAAGTTTCTGCAATCACAGGCTCAGGAAGCATCATAACAGTGCAGAATTACCCAGAATGCACACATATACATTAAAATCGGACGAGCAATCTTCCCCGAATGTTTTCCAGGAGGTGAAGTAGTCACTGTCGATTAGGTGGGTCGCGTGCCCGTTTGATTTAACCAAATTCTTATAAAAGATTTGTTTTTCATTGCTAATCGTTTCAATTCGTTTCGTCGATAAAAGAGAGGACTAACTAGAAAAATCTCCATTTTTTTTTATAAAATATTTGGCTATGTAAACGATTTTCAAGGAAAGACCATTGAAAATCTGACAAATATTTAAATTAAATTACAGTAAATATAAATTAAATTAATTGTAATACTATCAATAAAGAAAGACACGCTAGAACAAGTTTTTTTTTTGTACACACACAATTATATTGCCAGTACAATTATAGGCGTATTAAAAGAATAATTAAATATAACTATCGGCACACGATTGGTTACATTTAAATTTATTACTATTCGTTACAGTATACTGACTCATATATTCGATATTAAATATCATTATTATGATTAGGAAACTCAGCGTCATTTATGATAATTTTTGACAATACTCCACAATTTTCACACCTTTGATGTACTCATACTGCCGTTATGAATTCCTAAAGATACATTACTTTATAAGTAATGTTAAAGTTACGAATACATTACGTAAATATCATACTTTTTTTCATTTTACGGATTAGCGAAGTGCGACCCTTTCGTTAGTTGCTTAATCTATATTGAATATCCATATTACGTATGTGTAATAAATTTAGAAAGTGTCTAAATTACTGTCTTGATCTCGCGACTTATTCTTCACATGAATATAATGTCGTTATGTAACGAAATTAATTCATGTGAAGAATGAACTTCTGGATATGTATGCGAAAGGATAGTATTATATTATTTTATAATGATTGTATAATAATTGGTATAATAAATTGTAAGTTAAACAGAGACCGTATGTATTATTATTTTTTATGTTCAGAGTTCCGGTTGGGTGAGGGTGATACGATACAGACTCCCGACCGGCTGCTGTTAGCCAAACTGGAGGAGGAAAATCGACGAATCGAGGCGGACGCCAAGAGCCCCTCGCTCACTAGCGTACACAGTCGTAAGAGTTCTGATACCTCACAAGTATCATCGGCTTCGGGTAAGCATAAATATTCAAGAGCATTATAAATATCATCTCCATCTTGTAAATATCCGCCACTCCTCTCCTCTGTAAATGGCATATTTATCTTATGCACATGCTTAGCAGGTGTCTGGTGATGCAGTTGATAATTTATAAGGTTGTTCCTATTATCGATTTCTCGTAGATTAATAGTTCCTAATACATGGTGATGCTTCCTTTTTCTTATATAATTGTTTTGGTTCTTTTACTAAAACACAGTAGTAAAAGACAATTAACTCAGTTAATTACATTTTTTAAAACTTAGTAATATACTCGTGACAGCCACCACGTTAATTATTATTTTTTATTATAAAAAGCAAGTGAAAATTTGTTATATGTGAGTTTTAGTATTTTAGGCGTTTATAACGTTTTAGTAGCATTGTTTCCATACGCGACACTATCTGTGATAATAGCTGGAAACTACGCGTTACAATTAAATTTTACTTATATATTTTATGCACTAAAATATAGATTTCAAGATTTATTTAATAAATGTAAATATTTATACAAATTATTATCGCATAAATTAGTTTTCTATCGCTTGTTTGTTAACTGAAATGCATGAAAATGTACCTACTTATCTCTTATCAGTCGACCACAAACTGTGATAGTGTGAGCATACATCTTATACATTGTATATTTAGTGTTTTGTAATAATGGATAATTTATATGATTCATACGAAGGAAAAAACGTGCTTGAGTTCTATTTATCTGGAATTTTGGAAAACTTAACATTAGGTCTGTATTAAAAATTGCTTACGAAAGTACGTAGTAAAAACGAATGCAAGGAACTTCAGATTAGTGACAAACATCATGAATATGGTTTACCTTGTACTTTTATGTTATTACGTCATAATGTAATGCAGCAACAAGTTCGAGCCATGAAGCCGACGCACGTGTCAACAGCAATAGCAACGGGGAAGAGGATCTATGGAGCCTATGGGGCCGGATCGTTAGCAACTGGGATACCGAATGGAAACGGCGGAACCAATTTGTACGCGACCTGGTGCGCCAAGGAGTTCCGCATCACTTCAGAGGCATCGTTTGGCAGCTTCTAGCAGGCGTAGATACGTCGCCAGAAAAGAGAATGTATGCCGCATATATTAAGGTATGTTCTCTGCTACTTTGAACTGTTACAGTTGCTATTATCATTATTCATAGTCCTTTTGAGATTTGTACAATTGCTTTCAAAATGATCTGTGAATGGTCTGTCTTTGTTTGATATCCATCAACACTGAAGGTGATCACATTGTGTGTGCTGTTCTTAAAGGCAATAGAAGTTGTTAAATTTTTAGCAGCTTTAAAGGACAGTAATACATTATTGCATGTACATTATTGTTTTGTATTATATGTGCTGGTAAATAATCGCTTCTATCATCTGTACCGAATGTGAAAATATCCAATTACATTTAAATGTGGTGCTTACAGGCGAAGTCTGCTTGTGAAAAGGTCATTCGGCGTGATATTGCTCGTACATATCCTGAACACGATTTTTTTAAAGAGAAAGATGGCCTCGGTCAAGAGTCGCTCTTTAACGTGATGAAAGCATATTCACTTCACGATCGTGAAGTCGGCTACTGTCAAGGCTCAGGGTTTATTGTTGGTCTTTTATTAATGCAGGTGAGTGGGTTATAGGTCTACAATTTGATTAAATTTCAATTCATTTTAATATCATACCGTGTCAGTACATAAATTAAATGAATTCTTTTGTGGCTTAATTCTTCAAAATTAATTAGATAACATAGGTTAGTTCATTTTGAACAAGAGAATAGAAATCATTGGAATAAACCTTCAAAATGAATTAAAACACCTTTGTACGTTGAATTCTTTAATTACATTGCATTGTTTAATTTTATTGCGAATGATATACGTACATATAAAGTTAAATACGCGGTATAATATTGATATGATATGAAATGAATTCTTACCTTACAAGAATAAATAACCTTCTTGTTTTAGGTTTTTTTTTTTGGTATCCTTAATAAGCGGAACCGCCTTATTACAACACAAACTAGTAAATGTATTTCAAAGGTCTTTGGGACAAGTATAATCATATTAGCGTCACGATAGTTCAGTGGTCACCTCATCTAATTACCATAGACTCATTCCAACACGGGACTTATTTTTGTGTCATCCATAGATATTTGTTTCGTTATTCTGGATGTGGTATTAATTAGTTATTTGTTTGTGCAAGTTCTTCGCGACACTGTTGCTGTTATTGCCTGTTCAGGAGTTTATAAAAATATGGTCAACTAAGTCCCTTTGTCTTTTTATGTTACCTAAGTATGCGAAACAGCCCTTGCTCTAAATTTAAAATTTGAATTAGATCTAAATTCTAATCACTAGAATTAGGGAACGACTAATGTTGTACAATCTTGAAACAATCTAATTATAAATAAAAATTAATTTTACATGTCTGATGACAATTTAAAATTTTAAAGAGTTATCCATATTTTACGCTTAAATTTTATTGTGGAATCCCCGGAGACTGGCACCTGCCAGTTAACTGTATATTAAATCGTTTTATAATTTAACAACAGATGCCAGAAGAAGAAGCGTTCGCCGTTCTCGTAAAGATAATGCAGCAACATCGCATGCGAGACATGTTCAAACCGAGTATGGCGGAGTTAGGGCTCTGCATGTTTCAACTGGAAAACCTCGTTCAGGAGTTATTACCCGATTTACACGTACACTTCCAGTCACAGGTGAGATACTGGCTAGTAGAATTTATTACGTCACTAACCCATTTGGATCCAAGCGCGGAACATTCGACACTAGTTCAAGATAGATTTTTACTAACCTAAAATTCTTTTTTTTTTCTCAACTGCAACTCAAGTGGTACAATTTTTTTGCAAATATAAAAAAGTTGTTATAAAAATGCACAGTAAGGCTGCTAACTTGATTTCAATATTTCACTTTCGCGTTTTTTTTTTTACTTACTTTTTGCTAATCAATAGTTCGCAGAGTACACCTCGTACTGAAATATACGATAATACGGCTTATCTAGCAAAGACCAAAAAAGTCATGTCCAGGGAAATTAAAAGAACATGGATAATTATTAACAATATTTATTCATTCAAAATAGCTACAGATATAGACAGAATTTACTTTGTTGCCTTAACATTAATGGGAAGACTGAGTTTGCATGTCTCTAACCAAGGAATCATAATTAGATGTATATCCTGAAAAAGATAATAATAATGAGTCTTCAGTATAGGAATCAGTCAGGACAGAACGTTGCTTAGTATTCCTTAGCTTCAAGTATGAAAATTCCATTTAGTATAGGTATGTAGATCCGAAACAAGAATAGATATATTCGCTACATTTGGTGATACTGGAATATTTTTCTCGGTTATCGATTGACGATTGACCAAAATTGGCCTCGCGATCGACCACTGGTCGACACGATCAACTTGTTGGCCACCCCTGCTATATAGCAGATACTTTTCTCACTCAAATGAACATTTACAAATGGCGCTCGCTCTCTGATGTAATGTCTAGTACAATCGCCATAACTTATATCCGAGCATTCGTTCAAGGGGTGAAATTGTGTAATCACAATTTTTAAACACGTTTTCTCTGTTTATAAATTTCATATATTTTATTTTTGGACTTTAAAAGTAACACTTAGTTTTTAAGTAAAAACGAACCATATACATACTGTACAGTATACGCACTTCGGAGTACATAAATGTTAAGCACAGGATTCCAAAATTTGGAGGTTGAAAATTGATAATTTGTCTATTTTGCGCTAGCATAATAATAAATTTACGCCTTTAAAAAACCGTCTAGATGACCTGATTAAAGTCGCGGGTAACCATTGGATGCAGGTGTCTTATAGCCGCTCAATCTGATGATCATTAGAGAAGGCTGATATGATGATTTTTACTAACGGTGATCACTGATTGTCGCCGAAAATACAATTGAGTCCCTCAATGTCTTCATGCGCGTGCCCCGAGACCTATCTAGAGATGCGCCTGGGTCATGGGCGTCAACGTTATCTTTTTATTCAGAGAATGTCTACTGTAATCTCCAGAACGCCTGCCAACATGCATGGAGGTTATGGCCAAACCCCTTTTATACAACAATAGAATGTTTAATATAATTTCCTATTATTCTTTTTCACTATATTACATGTTTGTTTATTTGAATAATGTTTTGTTCTCTCTTTCTGTTATTTACAGAGTTTCAACACATCACTGTATGCCAGCAGTTGGTTCCTGACCTTGTTCACTACCACGTTATCTTTGCCACTAGCTTGCCGGATTATGGACGTCTTTCTGTCTGAAGGAATTGATATAGTATTCAAAGTCGCTCTAGCTCTGCTCACCATAGGCAAACATGATCTCCTTTCACTGGATATGGAAAATATATTAAAGGTGCATACATAGATACATACCCACGTACCGTTAATTTCCTCTACGCAGTGATAAAATATTTGATTTAATTAGAACGGTGATTGAATATTAGGTTACTCACATTTATTGTTTTATGTACACAAGTAACTAAATCCTTTCTTTTTGGCTTAATTTGTGAAGTTATAATTATAAGACCTTTGTTCTATTTTATAGTATATACAAAAAGAGTTACCAGGACAGGCCGAAACTGATCAAGACTCTTTTATGAACTTAGCTTATTCCATCAAAGTTAATCCAAAGAAGATGAAAAAGCTTGAAAAGGAGTACACAGTTATCAAAACTAAAGAACAAAGTGATATAGCGGTACTAAGGGTAAGACAATACTTTTATTTGCTCAAGCTGACATTATCTCGAGCTAAGTCAGGATCTCCTAAGGGGCTGTGGTTATGACGGCGACTATTGGCCGTAGACAAAGTACTACCAGGTGACCACCAACGGCACTAAATTTCAGGAGCGACAGATTTCACTTACCTAAACTAGCGCTCAAAAATGTTCATTCAATAATATATAGATATATTATCAATGTAGATATTTGCATGTAGGATCGTGGAGGCATAGTATAATCAATAACAGCATAAATATAGAAAACCTGGGCACCCGGTTTTTTTAAGTATATATATTTTATTTTTTGAGCGGCGTCAGTTTGCGGCGCCAGAGTGCCAGAGCCGGCCTTGCTGTTCAGTGTGTTCCTGAACCTAAGTCAATAACTACTCATTTAACATGAGAATACAATTATTATATTAATTAAAGATTTAAATTTATATAATAGCTTCCTTTTGATATATTTTTCTTATATTATTTAAATCTTTGAGGTAGAGAATATATTTAATATAGGATGAAAAGTAATTCTACTCGTAAATTTTAATCTGTTACTTGAATAGTGAACTTGATACATAATACAACAAATAAGCTTAATAGAAAGTACGTTTATATTATTAATAGCAAATCTTACTCATTCTTTTCTTTCACTACTTAATAACTTAATAGTTAATAAGTTTTTTTTTTTACTAACGGTCACGTTAGAATTTATAATCTTATTGTCAATTAAGACAAATTTAATTTACTTATTCTGTCTATAAGAAGTCATAAAGAGTTCAGAGTTCCACAAGATACTGTTACAGAGAGTTCTATACCTAGCTGTCTTATCAATATACAGTTTAAAACATCCATTAAAATTACTAAATCTTCTGTTTTGCTTTTTTCAATCTGAATAAATTTATTAAAATTATTGAAAAAGTAAAAAAAATATGTGATTTGCACGCTTCAATCCGGGACAAGGTATCATAGTGATAACTAATGCGGCGATTCTGGATCCTGTTTAATTTGTTTTAGTGCTTACGCCAGGAAAACCGCTTATTGAAGCAACGGGTGGAACTTCTTGAGAAGGAAAGTTCTGGACTGGCAGAAAGGTTGGTGAGAGGTCAAGTGGACCTGGCCGAGGGCGAGGAGGAAACTTTTGCTCTGGCGCGGGAAGTGCAGGCTCTCCGGCGAGCCAACGTCGATTCTCAGCAGCGACTAGCAGTTGCACAAGACGAAATACGATCCCTGGAAATGACCATTTCAGAGGTGCATATACAACGTTATCTACGTCACAGGGTTTCCATATTTATTTACATTTTATCCAGAAAATTCATAAAAATATTTCAAGGCAGCTGGTGTTCGCAATACAAATTACTAATAAATTTGCCTTATTCATTATGTCAACTATGCTAATGATCGTAGGTGTACGTGGGGCTAACCTACCTAAAATTGTTGTTTGGATATTTATATATAGCTTAAACCTATTTACGATCCCTAAAAGAACAATATCCCACAGAACAACTCGAGGCAGTCGTCTTTGGAGGGCATGGAAAGTGGTAATGGCGCAAAGGGCGAAGAGTTGGCTCGATGTCTGCAAAGGGAGCTAGTGAGAGCTCGTCTGCATGCGGCAGAGCGAGAAGCCGCCGAGAGAGAACTCACTGCTCGCATCGCAGAGCTCGAAAACGAAAACAAGAGCCTTAGACGACAGCGCGTCGACAACAACGTTGCGCACTTGCAAGTACGTACCTACATAACACATACACTTGTCACGCTATAACAATTAGAAACATTTTTAAGGCTACCTCCCATAAATGAAATATGGGTATAAAAACTTATTAATAATTGATCTAGTCCCAAACTTGGATCAACTGTGTCTTGACTACTAGACAACTATATACATATTTATTTATATGAATAAATACCAATACATATATAGATAATTACGTCCATGATTCCATAAATGTTTGTACATTTGTGCTCATCACATAAAGTCTGCCCTTACTGGGATTTAAACCTGGGATTTAGTACAGAAAGCAGGAACAATTATGTGCGTTTACCAATTGAGTGGAGATAGATTAATTAACATTAAGAGGTTTCTTTTTTAAATTGTAACTCAGTTTTTTAATTATTCAGCCGCCATTATACTTTCATATATTATACGCCATTATCAGTTTTCAGTAGGTTTGTGTGTATGTACGAGATATCTACGTACTTTTAAAAATATCACAATTTACTGGTGTCATATATTTTACAAGATATAGCTGACTAACCTGATCATGTAATTGGGTCATGCAAATTGATAGTCCAATAGTAAAGATATTTTTTTTAAGTTTCTACCCTATATTGCGAAATTTTACACTGCGCGTTACCAGACGCGCACTTAGCTGGCTTTGCTCTTAAATCAGCTACCCATGTTTATTTATTAGGATGAACTTATCGCTGTCAAACTTCGAGAAGCGGAAGCAAATTTGTCTCTAAAAGATCTTCGTCAACGCGTCTCAGAAATATCTGAAGCATGGCAACGACACTTACAGGTGAGGATCTTCCTTCGTATAGTAACTCTCAAGTGTTATATGTGAAATGTACTCAAAAAGAAATGGGACATTTTTCTTTCGTGAACTGTTGTTGTATTTTTCATAATGGTAATCTGCTGAAAATTCGCTCCATATTTTACACAGGTTTAGAAATATTTCTTCAAGCTTAAAATAAAATGCCAGTGTAGACTTATTGTTAAAGAATACGAAAGTCCCCACAGGACAACAGCCTGATTTTCTGAATAACACAGACATAATCAATTTTATTCTGATATTCATGATTATTGACGATTGATGTGTAAAATAACACTACATCTATACAAAGAATAAACGTCTCAATGCACTAATATAAAATGCTATAACAAAACTTCGTTTTGTTCGGGTACCAGCCAAAAGTAATCGCGAGTTGTAGAGAAACTAATAATATAATTAATTATTACTACATAATACAAAACATATCCTCAAGCATCATATTACCTTTTTTATGGCTAGGTGTTGAAGTGCTGATATGCTTTTATGCGTTGTCTACATGGAATAAACCATGAATACCCAAAGCGGTCTATACCGACCCTCCAGGGGTCGATGATAGCCTGCAAGGGTTCCATGCCAACTGTCAAAAAGGCATTTGAATTTAAAAAATTTACAAAAAAGAATGTTATTAACTACGCTATGGGGATCTAGCCAAAAGTGAAAAACATTACAAGTGGTCTACAAGACATAAATGTTTGATGACCTCTGGCATAAACCATGTCAATTTAAGGAACCTAATCCAAATTAAATATACAGTTCATATGTTCGCTTTCTTTAGATGTGGGCTTCACCTTACTCCTAAAAGTACTATTTAATTTCAAACTAATTTGAATGATTGAGCAAACTACCTTCAAACCACTACTGATTTGTAAATCTTTATCTTCATTAGCTTATTGAAATCAACTGCTGTATATAGACTTAGAAATCTCTTATGAAAGATTATTAAATTTTATGCAGGAACATAGACAAGAGGTGCCAACAGCACCTGTGCAGTCAAATGTGGTCTCTGACATTATGGCTACACCAAAGAAATTACTGCGCGCTTGGGAGGGTCGTTCTGCCGATGTACAGAAATTAGAAGAGGAACTAATGTCGACTAAAATAAAGGAAGTTGAGGCATTGACTGAGCTCAAAGAATTAAGATTAAAGGTTAGTACAAATCTATATAACAGTGATAAGTATCATACCCAGGGGGTTGCAATACCGGTATTTTTTTAATAACGTTAACAATATACGGTTCTGTTTTGGTAAGAAAATTAACGTTAAATCATTTGGCCATCAAGAGTCGAGTAACGTTATATTGTGACAATTATATTTACCGGTAAAAAATAACCATATTTATTTCTGTAATTATAAATATCTCTTTCTAACAATAATATGCGGAAGATTGGCATCGTTGAATTGTAGCAATACGGCAACGTCTAGGGGAGTGTCCATTAATAACGCGAAGCGGGAAAGATTGGGAGGGGGTTTTATAGTGAGAATCACGTATATTTATTTTTTTCGTTGAGCGCGCGATTTCTAAACCGAAACACGGCGCGTGACCTTGACTCGCCGTTGCCAAGCCTATGTATTCCGAACATATGCCATACGCATTAGAACTTAAAGTTCTGATGCAACGTTATGTTTATTTTACACAACAATCATATATCTATTATAAAATTGTTAAATGTCAAATTTAAAAAATCAAAGATATTTAAAAACGAACTACTGAGATCGACTAATTAAGGGCTTCTGAAGACAAATCCATCGATGTTTGTTTGTTGGTTTGTTCGGGCTTCACGTACAAATCAGCCGGTAGATTTTGATTAAACTGTTACAGTCTTAAAGGTACTATTCCAACTTAAATACTGCGGCCTGTTTCATCAAAAACGGTCCAGTAGAATTGAAGATACAGCTTGATCCCTGTTTCCCTGTAGCTGTCGTTAATGTATGAGAACTCAAGTAAAAGTGGTTCTAAGGTGGCCTTTTATATAAACCTATGATTTTTTCGTGATTTCTCATGTAGCGAAAAACTGATATTCATAATTTTTTCGTGGATTCTCATGTAGCGGAAAAGTGATATTCATGCATTCGAACCCGTGGGCAAAATCTAAATGTAAAAAACAATCATCGAATGAGATTTGTTTGATGTGTGAAAATTTTAGAAATGTTTTCTCTTTTTATCCACTGTAACAACCCACAACTCTCTGTTTCAACTATCTCTCTCTCTCTCTCTCTCTCTCGTTCTCGTTCTCGTTCTCTTTCGACAAAGTAATGTTATATCAATATTAGAAAAATAAAACTAATAATGAGTATAATCAGTATAATGTGGTAAAATATATATTAGAACGTAGTGAATAATAAATTTTGATTAAAGCAAGAACACAGGGAGACACATTCTTATTAATTTCATCTGGCTTATAAAGCATAGCTCTTGCCGGCGGCTCCGTCCGCGTGAATGTCGGTTATCCGCAACATGGGAAATCCCGATCATAAATTCATATAAAAAAAGTCTATGAACCACTTTTACTTGACCTCTCGTACCTAAGCGGTGACTACTAAAACAGGGATCAAGTTGTATCTTCAATTCTACTGGACCGATTTTGATGAAACATGCTACATTAATTACGTCGTAATAGTACCTTTAAGAGTGTAACAGTTTAATTAAAATCTACCAGCTGGTTTTTTCGTGAAGCCCGAACAAACAAACATCGACGAATTTGGTTTCAGAAGCCCCTAATTAGTTGATCTGAGTATTTTGTTATTAAATACCTTTGATTTTTGAAAATTTGACATTTAACAATTTTATAATAGTATATAAATAGATGATTACTTTCTTTTAAGGTAAATAAGGTAAATATAAAAGTTATTGAAATTCCTATGAATTTCAAAAACAAAAAAAAAATATTTATATTAATTTCACTTCGCTACAATTTATTTTACTTCACGACATTAATATTTTATTTTATACTAGCTTTTGCCCGCGGCTCCTTCTGCGAGAATGTCGGTTTTCCACAACATGGAAAATCCCGACACAATTATAGATTTATATAAAAAAAACCATTAACCACTTTTACTTGACCTCTCGTACCTTAGTGGTGACTACTAAAACAGGGATTAAGCTTATCTTCAATACTGCTTAACCGATTTTGATGAAATATGCCGCATTATTTAAGCCACAATAGTACCTTTAAGACTGTAATAGTTTAACCAAAATATTCTCGCTGGTTTTTGCGTGAAGCCTGAACAAACAAACAATCAAACATCGACGGATTCTGTTTCAGAAGCCCTGATTTAGTCGATCTGATTAGTTTGTTTTTAAATATCTTTGATTTTTGAAAATTTGACATTTAACAATTTTACAATAGTATAGAAGTCAATGAACCATTTTTACTTGACCTCTCGTACCTAAGCGGCGCCTACTAAAACAGGAATCTTCAATTCTACTGGACAGATTTTTGATGAAACATGCCCCGTTAATTAATTCGGAATAGTACCTTTAAGACTGTAACAGTTTAATGGAAATCTACCGACTGATTTTTGCGTGAAGCCCGAACAAACATCGATGGACTCGGTTTCAGAAGCCCTGAATTAGTCGATCTGAGTAGTTTGTTTTTAAATATGTTTGATTATTGAAAATTTGACAATTAACAATTTTATAATAGTATAGTTTTATAACAGTATAAATAAATTTTGATATAGGAAACCGACTGATATATCGCTTACAATATTTTGTCGAAATATATCGATGAAAGAAAACGTATTTGGTGTGAGTAGCAAAAATAAAACTTTTCACAAGAGCCAAAAGACCGTCGCAGAATTTAAAAAGAAACAGCTTTCTAACCAGTATGTATGGATATTTTTTACAGTAAATATTCATACAAGTATCTTATCCGGTCTTATCTTGGCTCCAATATTTCTAATACTTACAACAAATACGCTTTGTTCCATCGATTATACATCACAGTTTTTTTTCTTCGCGAGTTTATGGTGTTTTTCACTGTTTTTAACAGTGACCTTGAAAAATAAAAACAGTGGTACTCGACCAAGATTCGAACCCACAATCTTTTATAGGTACATGTAGTAATGTAGCTCAAAGTTAATGGACTTTGAATTGTGCTAAAGTCACGGGGTCGACTTACGAGGCGTGTCAGACTCCTACTGTACAGTAATAAAAACTGGTGGGTCAATTTACTACGACAATATTACACAACTATTGTTATTTTTGGAGTCTATGCCAACCTAAATACGTTAAGACGATTCTAAGCAAGAAGAAATCACAATCGAATATAATTAGAGATGTATACTATGCTACTTTCTTATATGTGTATTTGTAAACCACATGGCTGGCATCGACTCCAAAAATAACAATAATTTTATATTATTGTAGTAGTAAATTGATCGTTATATTCAGTTAGTTGAAATAAATGAATAACGTAATTATTTTTTACTATTTATTGCATTTTTAGATTTTTGAAATTGTTTTTTGTTAAAAAGTTCTTATTTCTTGCCTTTCAATGAATATTATGATACGTTCTGTATGCAACTTGTTTATCAAGTACGAATATGGATAGACCTACTAAATGCGCTGCCTATGTAAGGAAGCGCCGGTATTAATAAGAGTTTTTAAAATATCGAAAGGCGTGCCCACCGCCTCAGATTAATTCGCCATCGTCTTTCCAATGAAACGCAAAATCAACGCGCCCACCGTCTCAGCTTCGTCCACAAGCGTCTATCCAACAAGACAGAAGATCGACGTGCTTACCGTCTCTGCTTGATTCACGAGCATCTATCTATCCAACGACACGGAGGACTAACGTGCCCGCCGTCTAGGCCACAGTGCATCTCATGACAATTCCATTAAACCTAAACACAGTTAGGTTACTTTATTTTATGACGAAATTCCGGCGTCTACCTTCCAGATTCGTGCTCTTTGTCGTTAAGGAGTTCAGTAAGAAGTACCTACCTAGCCTTGGATTGTCATAAACCTACCCATATCTCAGTCACTAAATATTTTTCTATTCGATTTTCAGAAGTTTCCTGGTATATCTTCGGAATCCAAAGTCCAATACTCATAAAAATAAAATGCTACCATAAAATATAAATATAATACTCATAAAAAAATTAAATTTTGAGAATGTCCCCTTTCTAACAAAAGAAGATTTTTTAAAGATTAGTTTATAAATGACAAAGTTATGAGGTAACAAATATAAAAAAATTATAACTGAATCGAGAACCTCCTCCTTTTTTGAAGTGGGTTAAAAATTAAAATATTTTTATCACTAATATATACTTATTCAGTTTTTGTACTTATTTTTATTTTGCATAAAGTACAAGTAGATTTAATGTTTTCTTTAAAAATTATGAAAAACTTGTAAAAGGTCTTGTATAGCCGGTACATGTAATGGAAAATCTTCCCCTGGCTTTTATTATCACATAGGGGATCGTTATGGTACAACATAAAAATAATTCAGTCAAATTTTTAGTTCTTCTACTTAAGCAGTTTCTGTATTTTTCGCAAAAATATATTTTAGAATTTTTTTACAGTAAAATTGAAAATTTACAAATGGTGATCTTTTTGCCATTACGAGCAAAAGACATAAGAAAATATTTATGATTTCCAGATGAACAGCCGATTTCTTAGGTGAAGAAAGAAGAATTAAAAATTATTTTAACCCATTACTTCCCAAGCATCGAAAACATTATAATTTTTTGATCAAATCTTTAAATTAAGTTCATAATATGTTGAGAAAAAATATTTTGACAAAAAATAAAATAAGAAAAAATATCTTCCTTGCTGAGTACGGCTTATTTCGAATGTATACCACAAGTTCCCAAATAATATTTTGTTTTTGTTTTTATTTGTTATATATTTGGTAGAGGTCTAAAAATCAGTTTTATGTACTTTGAAGTTGGTAACTTTTTTATTTTACGGTATTTAAAATCGGAACTTAATGGTATTCTTAAGGTAACAAAAATGACAATTTGAAAAAATACATTAAAATTACGTAAACATTTTTTACAGCGAAAAGAAATTATTTTATTAGAAAATATTGTAAAAATATGATTTTCATCAGAAATAATAAAAATAAAACACCTAACATGTAAAAAAAATATGAAAATAGTGTCTTAAAAATAGGACAGTGGGGAGGAATGGGTTAAACGCGTTTTTGAAAACTGTTACTGAAAACTGAACTGTTATTGAAAATGTTTTTTATATTGCTCTATAATCAGGATTTATTTTTTTTTCAGTTTGTTGGAGGTGGAGAAACAATACACTATACTAAAAACTACTACTTTAAATAATTTTTCGTAATAAATAAACTTACCTTTGGCTGCTTTGCTGACTCATAAATTTAAATATTTTTTCGTAATAAATAAACTTGCTTTTGGCTGCTTTGCTGACTCATAAGTTTATAAAAAAATTGTTTTATTTTTAACCAAAATACATACCTCACTGAAAAATCCTAGAAAATTATAAAAGTATAAGTTTGATATTTGCGTTCCATATCCATCATGCTTCTGGTAACTAGAGCTACCAACTTTGCGCACTTCTAAATTGCTTATGGTAGCTGTGGCTATGAAGCTGAGTATATGCAAGTTTTGCTTTTTAATTTGTGGATGGTCGCACAGATAAAGCTCAGAATAATACAAGCATAGAAGTAGTCCTATGACGTTTGCGTGTACACTCCCATAGATAACACCAAATTTACTTATGTTGTGGTCTTGTTTTGTCAATTTATCTATATCGATGACATTATTTTCATAAAACATATAACAATTTGAAATAAATTTCTCAATAATGTCAATCATGACACACAGAAGTAAACAGTTTCGCAGTAGTATTTTATTAATAATTATCATTATAAGTTTTGTGAATTGGGAACCTAATGTCCATACTATATCAGTCAGTATATTGATGTCACCTGGTAACTGAGTGCATTTGTTTATGAACCACGTGATTATAGCAAGATAAGCTGAATTTATTCAGCAACTTAGCAATATGTAAATTAAATGAGCATAATACATGTAGATATATACCAACGTGGTAGACTACGGCCTGGTCCAACCAACCAATTACAGACTTTTTTTGTGAATATGTAGTGATGAAATAACATTTAATTTGAGTCTTCCCCATTTGTGGTAAATTTTAATGAAATAGTCGTCAATGAAATGTCTCAAGCAAATACGACGCTGTTTGTCACTTTGTCAGTTGCTTTATGCAATAGCATTGATCCATTATTGTTTCACATCATATCTATAGGAAATCTGCAATAAAGATAATAAATGTATGTAATAATCCTGTCGATTTGTGCAAAATAACAAACCAAACCGTTAATATCGATAACTATTCAACGCAACAGTACAAGGTGTGTATAACGCAAATCGAAAAAAATATAAAATACATAAAAAATTCTTAATCGAATGACCTAAAATCTTGATTTTTAAAATGCCTTAGCCCTAAGTTCTCTTTAATCATTCATAAATTCTTCACATATAAATTATTATGAAAAAATATATATTTGTTATAAGACTATCTCCTCTATTCTATCTACTCACCGATGGAAGCTGGTATTTTCAGGATCACATTCTTTTCGGTAAGATTGTATGTCACATGTCTCAATGACGGAAAACATTACTTATTCACTAGGCTTTGCTTTACACACCATAGAACTGCCGAATATAATACATTAATAAAATGATTTAGAAAAAAGCCAGAGCTTTCAGGTTACGTACGCGCTAAAATATTACGTAAATAAAATGTATAGACATAGTCATAGGTATAATATTTGACATTAAGTGACGTTTTAATTTGGTATCATAAAGGTAACCAAATTTACGTTTGTACCATGTATGTTTTCTTTTTTTGTGAAGTATATCTACCTTTTTCTGCCCCATTGTTCTGCTTATTAGGATTAATAGGATGACTATACGAGAGTTATTGCTATGTCATTGGTGTTCCTTCTATGCTGTCTTTATTCTGAGATGTATGGTCAATTCCGCACTACAACCCGATTCAAATAAGAATAGGATCGACTTTGCGCCATATTGTGACGTCATAGCTGTCAATTCAAACTAATAATTACTTTAAATAATTAAATACTATATTTGGCTAATTTATTATTATTTAATGTTTTTATTTAAATTTAATGTAAGACTTTTAAATAAAGTATTCTTTGCAAAGCGTACTTTTCAAGTGACATTTGACAGAGGTCATTGACGTTCCTATTCTTATTTGAATCGCATTGTACATCTATTTATTTTTTAAGGTTAATTCTGATGTCAAAATGTCAATGGCGAATTATTTCTGTTTGCATGTTAAAGTTTTTAATGAAAAGACTATGTCATTTTAAATCATAATTTTTAATAAAATTAATACCCAATTTGATAATTGTGGTCAAGCACAACGTGAGCCAATCAAATAATTTTATTTCTGTCCCGAGAGAATGTGGCAACAGGGCTAAAGTCAGCCATGACAGCTACAGCTGATTATTCAAATTATAGAAATAACTCATTATCAAACATAAATACTTCAATGAAAATGTGTGTATAACCATCATCAGCGGTTACGCATTTAACGTCGTTATATATTATCGTTGCGTTGCCAAATTTACATGTTCAATATGGCGGACGTACTGACTTGAACGACAGTTCACAGAACGCCGCTGAAACATCAAAAATTAATCCCAAATATCTCCACAACGACATCGAAAATAGTGGTTATTTTTTGCGTGAAAAAATCGATAAATGTTTGATGTTTCTAAAAATTTTTTTTGGGCTTGCGTTGACAACGATACATATACTTTTTTATCACTTTAGTTCGATTTTGTCAACTTCCGGTGCAAATGCGGCTTCAATTAATATTTCTTTTTAACCATCGGCTAAGTACCTTTTTCTTTTTTTAATCGATGCACCTTGACCAACTCTATATTACATATTTCAAATTCATGGAAAATTTGACACGTTGATATTTTTTACATACATCCTTAAAAAATTCAACTAAATAGACAACAGAAATATTTTTTATCTATATTACTTTGTAAAGTATTTCAAAAGTGAGTGCGTGAAAAACTTGTTTTTAAAATGCCGTAAGTATTCAAATTAATGTATTTCTACTAGTATTATACCTTAAAATACTCAGTGTTTTTTAATCTATCAGATTGAAACTATATTTTAGTCCTATTTAATATCTATGAACAACAAATCTCACTTTGAAACAAAAGATTATTCGTTTTTTCACAAGTTCGTTACTTTACGACCTCATATTTTCAAGATTAGTAAATATTTTTTGAATAAATAATACTTATTAGATAGTTGTAATAGTAAGTTTAATTTTTAAATCATAAAATGTATTAAGTCACAGTTTATTACACAGGATTAACGAACAAAAAATGTGACTCCAAATGGAAAAATGGCGTACAGTTTGTTTATTTAGCATAAAGTTAATGTAATTTCATAAGATAGTCAAAAGTATTTGCTTGTTATGATTGATTGGTTATAAAGTGAATATTATGGTGTGCTTTTGAAAAGTGTTAGTGTGGTTACAATTTATTTCTATTGTCGGTGATCGGTATTACAGTAACACCCAAACTTATAGTGGGTACATAAATAGTATTTTATTATTTTGAGTTATTTGGTGACCATTATAGCATTAATTGCAACAAATATACATTCTATTTAAAGATTATTAGTGTCTCTTCCTGTTTATGACTATATTTTGGTACTTCATTGCGTAAATTATTCATAAATAAATCACGCATTAATTTGCGGCAAGATGAATATATCACGAGATTCATAACGAAATTTGAATATTTTTTTACGCTCTTTGAAATGCAGCATAATAAGTTAGTGTAATAAAACTAATAAGTTTTTTGGTATCAAATTAAAGTTTATTTAGTTTAAATTGAATAACAAAAAACGATATGTTATCGATTTAAATTTTTAATTAAAAATAGTTTTCTACTGAAACTTCTTAATTTTATTCGTTGCGTCAACTTTGTGAATTTTTAATTATTTTTTCTACTATGATAACTCACAGTTACAGTGTCGTAAATTAATTCTTCATTTCTTTATCTTTAAAGAATATAAAAAATCTTTACAATAGCACTAGTAAAAACAAAATTACAAATTTTCAAAATATAACATGCAATTTTGCTATCGAAGCTACGGAATGTCAAAACAACTTGGGGCTACCTTTTCTTAAACTCGCAATCATGTGAGTGGATATAAGGAACACAAGACACAATAGCCTAAATTGTTTAAAAATTTACGTTTTAATTTAATAAACCTAGATTTTTGAAAAAAAAAGTCTAAAACTAAGTTTGCCTGAATTATTTTTATTTGGTACCACAACGATCCCCTACATCCCAATAGAAAAAGCTGCGAGGGTAGTTTCCCCATATATTATATCCGGCTATACCTCTTTCTTTCGACCCATTTTATTTAGCAAAATTAAATTACTCAAACGAAGATAACTTGGGTGTACGCGCTGTTATCTATCTATCTATACTACAGCGTGTCCTTGGATAAAGTGCAATCCCTGAAAGAGGTGAAACTAGATCATAAATTATCGACAAAAAAAATAGCAAAAAACATTACAAAAATTATCCCAATTTTTTATTGATTCTTTTAAATATTTATTGTTTCCTATGGACTTTGTGTAGGACTTGTTTTGAACCCCTCCCTGCCCCATTATCTCTATTGGTCAAAAACCAGAACAAACCCGGCGACAACAATGGTCGCAAAAAAGGGTCCCTTACCTGAGCAGTCAGTTGTCAAATTTAAAAATGTGTATCTACCATGTTATTTTAGTT
>WUAW01006237.1:135-15317 GCA_017165845.1 Thaumetopoea pityocampa | reverse complement strand
GCGGGAATCGCTGTGTCCCTTTATCCATTGAAGGGTTATCTTGTTTAGGTTACCCACCTGATTCAGAATCTCGTAGCATTCGTATGTAAGGCTAGAGTTCACTGTATAGCTATGATGATGATGTAAATACCTACGTACATAACATACAAATTTTAATAATTTAATAATTAATTATCACTTACTTCAAACGATGAAGGAAAACATCGTGGAGAAACTTACATGCTTGCGAGATTTTATCGATAGTCTGCTAACTTAGTTGAGCTCAACCCCTCTCGTTCTGAGAAGAGACCCGTGCCCTGCATTGTGAGGTACGTGGGTTCATGATAATATAAATTTGAAGTCCCTAACATCTCTATCTATTATGTCAATATGTTGGCAACGTGGCTATAAATTTCTGGGTGAAATATAATTTTGGTTAAAAATTTAAAAAAATGTGCTATTACTGTATATATCATTTCAACAGGCAAAATATGATTCTATGCAAGCCAACATCAGAAACATGGAAGATGCGCAGAGAATAGCTGAATTAGAAACCGAAGTTTCTGAATATAAATTGAAGGTTAGCCAATTAAATTTTAGCACAATCCATTCTTTCACAATATGTTCAAATGTACTGTACATATTAATGATTACTATATTAATATAACAAATTATCTACTTTAACAGAAATGTTATAAGTCATCCGCTGTCATCATTATCCTCACCGTCAGCCCTTGGAATCCAGAGTTGAACATGGGCCGCCTCTTTAAGAAGTGACTTGTCATAATCTCCATGCTCGCTCGGCGTATAGGAGAAAGCAGTAGGTTTTGGTTGAATAACAGGATAATGCTGCTGCCTATTATCCTGGTACATTCCTCAGCTGGTTTCCACAGCATCCGCGAGAAAAGATTGAGTGGTATAATTATGGCGGCGCCACACAGCAGTTTCGCGATATAGTTCCTTGAAAATACTTTTATATGGTCTCTCATAATATTCACCTAAACAAAGAATCTATTACGAATATAATATTTCAGAATGAAGTCATGGCCACTGAAGGTGAACTGCGCAACAATATGGACGACTCCGACAAAGTTCGAGAGTTACAGGAACAGGTTGCCGAGCTCAAGGCCGAGGTGACTTATATTATTTGTAGCAAAACACACACGCACACGCTCGCGCACACAACTGCACTACATGTATCGAGCATAAAAGCTGAAAAGTGGGTCAAATTGCGTCATGAATTTATTATGAGCAATGATGCTTTATACCTATAGATAAGTTACCTTCATTATAAAGAATTTGGAAATTTAAGAACAAAGATCTGGCACAGCATCTTTTACGCGGGCTATCATATTTTAAACTTCTAAAGTACCAAAAAGTACCAGATGTGGGTTAATCCCTGACCAGGTGAAGTCATGACACAAGATTACAGGCTACCTGTGCATGCAGACAACTCACAGCCACTTGGTTTGATATGATGAACATATTTATAAGTGTGCAATATTGCTGGCTTTAATCTAATAGGGTGTTATCAAATTTTCAATAACCCAATAATGTATAGTGAGCAATGTTTGTACAGTTTCACCATTGGGTTTCTAAATAACAAGTATTACCATAGGCACACAATGTTATACTCTATTCAGATAGAATTTTTCAAGATAAGTCTTTCGTTATGACCTATCAATACCGATAGAGAATTCAAATTTATTGCGAAATTATTGGCAAATAAAATGTGGTGGCCGTGTGTTGTCATCAGTTTCTAAATTATTTTTCTGTTTATATATTGGATATGTAACATCATGAATCCCATGAAATAGATAAATCCGACTACATTTTTTTTTTCATTTAACTTCAAAGCCGTGGAATCTATCGACAAGTAATTTTTACATATTAGGGGTCCTTTTCGTAAGACACAAAAAATTCCTAACGCATATCGCCATGACGAGGGCTCGGCACGACAGTTATGTGAGGATTGCTTCCACTAAAAACTGCGATGTCCACTTTGGCCCCTGCGTGTTCGAACGGAATGTTAGTAGTCTTGGAATCGACTTAATTTTAGTTATAATCTGATATCTCAAAAGGATGTATATATTACTGGTAGGTCATTCAGTGAAGTTGGTAACAAGAAAAGTGAAACTTTTAGAGTATGGAAGTTTTTTAACTTGTTATACTGAATAGAGTATAATTATATTCGTATTTGATGAATGATTATCAGTTATAACGTGGTTCGTACATTATCATGGAATTTTGCTATGAACAGTGTTTCGGTTATTGCGACATCGCTTTCTCTGTTGGGGGAATAATTTTAAGTATATTTCATAACCACATTATAATATTTACATTAGGGGTGTGGAAGCATTAGGCAGAAAGTATATTAACAACAGAAACCACCTGAGCTAACCTTGCGCGTATCGCCAACATATTGCATCAATTACGCAATTCAGCCCTTGATTAAATGAGTTGACATGCGAAACGCCACAAATCCAACCAATTGGATCAATTACGCAATACAACCGAAAACTTAATATTTCGTTGAGCGTTGATACCTTATGTAATGTCAGCACCATCTAAAAGTCGATATCCCATTAATGTATGAAGTGTAAATAAATAAATGCCACAAACTGTTTGAGCTTCGCTATTTATTCAAATAACATTAGGAACTGTGAGCCTACTGCGCCCGCACCCTAAGCACAACTTATATTCATTAACACTGAGTCATCTATTTATATTATATCAATAATCTTAAATGTTCAATTTTAATCTTTTGAGAAATCACTTGTTTTCCTCTGGAGAGAAGCTGGTGAACTACAATCTAATTAAAATTTAACAGGAGATGAATAAAATCGAATGTCGTACCATACTGTTTTGACCACAATAAAGAACATCGGTCTTAATTTTACCACAACTAATAACATGGTTTGCATTACATTGAGCTGAGTATGCTATTCCTCCTCCTGATTAATAGAGTTGGTGCCCCTTTAGTAGGGACGAATATAGAACGAGGATGAGTCTATTAAACAGTTGTATGTAAATAAAGCATGTGGTTTGACCAAAATTGTAACTTAGTTTCCTGACTCCTCAATTTATTATTGCAAAAGTTATCACTTTGATTGGTATACATATATAAAAATAATATTTTATTTTATATTGGCTACACTATCATTATTATGATAACATAATTTAATCACTAATCATTGTATTATACAGTGTGTTTGTATCGATGTGACTGATAGTGACGTTTTGTTTGGCACTACACAGTTTCCAACACCAATCACGACTCCGGATACTGAGCCCTGGAAATGGCTCCAGTAAGTTCATTATCACACATCTCGCTAGTTAGTGTGTTTACATGCTTACTCCATTTAACTGTGTATTTAGTACAATTTATAATAGTTGGTTGATAGTAATAATAGTTTAGTTTTGTACTTTTACAGGCTGTTATTTAACTTTACTTGTATGTTAAGCACCTTTTGTCATAGTTCCTGTTGGAGCTATTTCAAAATATGGGTAACAGTCCAATGTGACATTAATATTTTTTAAAGAACATAAAATCTGATTGATGATAGTGACAAAAAGATAGTAAAGGATTGTTAAGACCATTATTACAAAACACGATTAACCTTAGTACAAGGTTTAAATCATTATTTTAAACCGCAAACGCATACAGAAAAAATATATTTAAAGCTTATTATTAAATTTAGTCTTTGTTTTGTAATAATAAGAAGACCAAAATTATGGTTAACACTCATGTTCCTTTCCACCCAATAGTCCTAGATGGTTCTATTCTCGAAGTTATGATGGAATACGTATACCTGATACCTGACGTCTAGCGTTATAAATCTAACTTTGAAAAAGAGATTAGTCGCCGAATCCAAATCGGCTGGGTAGGTTTGGAAAACTGCGTAACACCTTCACGTCAAAAATACTGCAATTCCTTAGACTAGGGTATTTGATCAGTCTTGTCGATCCGAAATATGGGCACTGACTATGGGCCTCATAAGGAAGCTCAAAGTTAGCTATGTTCTGAGTTTTCCTCAGAGACATAATCCGAAACAAGGAAATCCGCAGGAGAAACAGAGTTACCAATGTTCAAAGGTTTGCTGGGCTGGAATGGCAGTAGGCAGGGTACATAGTTCCCAGAACCGATGGACGTTGAGGGTGTGTTAGAGTGACGACTCCCAACTGGAAAACTTAGATGAATGATGACCTGATTAAGATCTGAGGCCATCGGTGGATGCAAGCATTATTTTATAGAATGTGCTACCCCTCATACAGTCACATATTATCTATCTATTTTTAATATTACAAAATTGTTAAATATCAAATTTTGTAAATCACAAATATTAAAAAAAGAAACTATACTCAGGTCGACTAATTAAGGGCTTCTGGAATAGAATTCATCGATGTTTGTTTTTTCAAGCTTCGCGCAAAAACCAGGAGGTAGATTTTGGTCAAAGTGTTATAGTCTCCAAGGTACTATTTCGATTTAAATACTGAGGCACGTTTCATAATAATCGGGCCCCGTAGAATTGAAAGTGCAGCCTGAACCTCTATTTCAAAAATAAAATGCATACAACGTTCGATTGTTTTATTTACAATTTTTTCAATTTTTTTTATGTACAACTTTGGTTAGTGTTTTGTGAAGTTGCTTGACACAATGTTTATGCTTATTCTATCGGGTGTTTGCAAGATTTTGATTTCTTATTCAACAGATTTAATAGAAATATATGAATTATTTAGTTTGTCCTCTCGAATATGGTGAAATGTCGCATGAACGGTGATATTTTTTTTCTTTATAATGAAATAGAATCGGCAAGTGAACGCAATAGATGTCATTTTGATTTTGTTTGTGATATGTAATGTATGTATGTGAACAAAATAGGTGATTATACGTAGGGTGTTCAACAAGTTTTGACGTGTTCGCAAACGCTGAGTTTAGAGCAAAAATTTTTGTGCTTGAGTCTCACCAATTGCAAGAGTAAACACGTTTTTTTAGCTTTCTATAGTTAATAGTTAATTCGCAGTGATTTTTCAAAACTTTAAACATGACGTCGTTGAACAAACGAGATTATCATGTAATTATGTACTATAATTTCAAGGGCGGTTTGACAAAGCAAGAATGTTTTGATGAGATGTGTTCTGTGTTTGGTCAAGAAGCTCCTTGTGTAAGGACTGTGGAAAAACCATCGGTTTTTACAATTCAGATGCTGAGATTTTTAGCTGGATGACGACCCACGTCCACGTAGGCCTGCGGAAATTCAAATGCCAGAAAACGTAGCACGTGTGGAAAAAGCAATTAAAGAAGATGGCCGAATTACATATCGTCAGTTAGAAGAACTTCTGAAAATTCCTGTATCTTCTTTGCACAATATTGTAAAGAACCATTTATGTGTGAAAAAGCTTTGTACCTTGTGGGTACCCCACGCTTTAAATGAGCATCAAAAAGCGTATCGCGTCGAATGGGCGCGATCTATGATACGATTCGACAGTGGCCAATCAAAACATCTGAATTCCATTGTCACAGCTGATGTAACCTGGGTTTATTATTACGACGTGCCAACTGAATACCAAAGCAAGATATGGGTCTTCGAAGACGAAGAACAACCAACCGGGGTGAGAAAATCCAAACCTGTGAATAAACGGATGATGACGGTTTTTTTCAACAAACAAGGATTAATCAAATCCATTATGCTTAGTGGACAGAAGACCGATACTAGTGAATGGTACACTAAAATTTGTCTGACTACATTGTTCGAAAAATTGAAAAATCGACGACCAAACTCAGGATTCCGATCATGGTTTCTTCACCACGATATGCGCCAGCCCATAGAGCTACCGCTACCGCTCAATTTCTGGCAGAATCCGGTATTAATGTACTCGAACAACCTCCCTACAGTCCAGATCTCGCGCCATGTGATTTCAGATTATTTCCTTATGTAAAGAATCGCGTGAAAGGCCGCAAGATTTCGTCGGAACAGCAGTTGATTGGCTCGTTTGAGGAAGAACTTGAATTAATTCCCAAAGAAAAGTGGGAAAGTTGGATAAATGAGTGTTTGTGCGCATCCATAAATTTATAAATTCAAAAAGTATTTTTTTTTTTGAAAAAAGATTAATATATGTGATCACACGACAGGACTTATTGAACACCCTACATACTAAGAAAGGATTCGCTTCTTAGCAACCTAGAGTTATCATGTGATTCGCTGCTTCGTAAAAAAATATTTATGGAGAACTTACGTGAGTGACCAGAACAATTTATTTATGAAGAACTTACTCATGTAAGTGACCAGGACACACGGGAGCGTTTAGTTGCAGACTTTGTGGTGTACGTTGCTATCACTAGTATCCGAATTGCTTTTTTTAAAATTTTGTATAATCTTTTCTAGTCGCATTTTACATATTATTTCATAGCTTTCATTTTTTACTTCTGCTAATATTATCAATACCCGTGTTTGCATGTGTTTTTGTATTACCTATGCCCCTCCGGATATTATAGCTATGACGTAGTTTAAATGTTTATGAGATATTAAGATTTATCAATATGTTTACTATGTAGATTAATAAGATTATTTTTGTGCATCATGATCATTCGCACTTGGAACCACATCGGCTTCGATTTGATTTTTTAATGATTGTAATGCTACTGTAGAGCGATTTCGAAATTTAATAAGTATAATTCATAACACTAGAGAATGGTATCAAAAATGGCGTTGTTTACCTATCGTTTGCAATATTAATACTGTGCGAGTACGAAGGAACGGGAACAAACGTAATTTCTGAACCCATTCTTCATTGATGTGAGATAAACTGATATTTTATAATGGCGTATTGTGGCAGGTCATGAGGTTAGAGTCGTGGAGATCACGCGCACTGGGCCACGCGGACATCAGCCGCGCCGTTTCCATGGAGGACGATCTTGAGGAGGACGAGAAGCTAAAGCTCATTCTTCGTCGTGAATCATCTACATCACTCGATCTATCGGCGATGTCACGAAAACCTACGTAGCGAACAACGACACTATCGACGACGACACTCGACACATTTTTACGTACGTGCAATATGGTCGTGAAAAAGAACGGTAAAACCGTTCAACGTTCTAAGGTACGGTAACCCACATGTGTAGATATAAACACACACACACACACACACACTATTAAACGATTTAAATATATAGACAGGCTTGAAGTTGATATTAGCTGACAAATTTAAATGATCTGTGCAGTAAATATAATAGATTTTAAGTAATTTTGTATCATCAGGTCTCCTTTGTAATGTTAAAATATCTTGCAAGAGAGAAATGTATATTTTAATAAAGTTTATTATATGTAGTTTGTTTAGTGGTAAGTAGGTATATAATATTTACAGACCATTATTCGTATGATGTAGTTGTTTTATATGCTTTTGTTAAACGAAATATCATTGAATTGGTTTGTCAAAGCATTTAAAATTTTATCCTGTGCCTACTGTTGGCACTGAGAATTTTGGTCCATTAACCACTTGCTGCACAGAATCGATCGCACAAATATGTTTACCCATGTATACTAGGACTGCTTTGATTCTACGCCATTGGATACATCATAATTTAACAAGTTTCCACTACTTTAACATTTTGACCATTTGTTGTAGCCTATGTTCAAATCTTAACACCAGTGTTTTACACGGTTTTAAAAAGGGTGTGTAATGTTTTCAGAATTTATATATGTGTATGCGATTCTTCATTTTCTTATTACTTCTAAATATCTAAACCTATTTAGATGTGTACGGTATCGTTAGAATCTTTACGCTATCCCCAGCATACATATATGGAAAAATACGGTGTTGTTTATCTATAATATGAACAAATAACTGTCCCATTTCTTGTTT
The DNA here is from genome assembly GCA_017165845.1 of Thaumetopoea pityocampa. Taxonomy (NCBI): domain Eukaryota; kingdom Metazoa; phylum Arthropoda; class Insecta; order Lepidoptera; family Notodontidae; genus Thaumetopoea; species Thaumetopoea pityocampa. The sequence goes on along the minus strand of WUAW01006237.1, from coordinate 7,475 downwards.
TAATTAATTCATATAGTTTTCGATTTTATACGCTATTATAAACCTTAAATGGAATTTGCATTATGTCAGGTCGTTTTAAACAAATATTTGCAGCTATTTCGAGCAGATGCGACCTACCTGAAGTCATTTTCAAAACTCCATGTAAACATAATTAACATTTACGAAACATTATCGTAAATCGTTATTTTAGCTTTTTCTAATAGGTAGCTTCTACATATTTTGTTCTTGTTTCTGTTTGAGATCAGTATTTGTCTAATAAATAACGTAGCTTGACTTTTTACGTCAAGCTACGTTATTTATTAGACGTTACGTTCTTATGCATAAAATAGAAATCTGAAATGAGACAGTAATAACAATAACTACAAGACTTCTCTTACTGTCCCATTTCAAAATATTTAATCAGTATAAAATTTATTATGTCTTTATAGTAGTTGTACTAGTTATATATGTGTATGTGTGTGTGTGCGTGCGTGCGTGCGTGTGTGTGAGTGTGTGTGTCTGTGAGTGTGTGTGTGTGTATGTGTGTCTGTGTCTCTGAAGGATAAATATCATAGCGGAACTTGAAATGTTTACCTTACTTAGATTTCATAATTTTCTAATATAGGATTACAAGGTGCAATATACAGAGCATTATTTAATTTGTATTCAACAGATTAGTGTACAGATCGGCTAATTTGAGGTAAGCACTTCACTTAGTATATAAATGTATGAGAGCAAATATCTACCATGTCAAATATTTATGGGTTTTTGTATAGGTGTGAACTTCAGACCTAAGCGCATAAATTGGTAACCTAACCTAATAAAAATGGCGAAATTCACGCGCCTTCTAGGATTTCTCAACTATCTCGTGCGGTTGCATCAAAACTAAACAAGTGGTTTATTAAATCCATTTGTTTATCGAGTTTTGACGGTTAATGAGTGCGTATATTGCGTGCGTAAATTCATGGTAATATTTTAATTTCTATATAAGTGCAGTGGGGCGTGGAGTAAATTTTAGGTTACTTTACTCTTTGTTGGTTGATTTTCGAAAACATTTAGCAAGTACTGAAACACTGAATGTAGTGCTCAAAAGCGGGCTTAACCAACCATCTATCTATCTATAATCTCGTGATGCCAACAACATATTTCATCAATTCTAGATAGTGGATATTTTTGAAGTTCTCACACGAAGACTACGCAAGTTCGGGCTAGCTGGTGTATCTTTTTCTTTTCGTGTTTCTCCATTTCTCATAGTCGGCAGTTAATATGTCTATACCAAGTCTGAATAGTTCATTTATAAAATTAACCCTTTGCAAACGGAGCCGCCCGGCGGACGAGTCTCATAATTCGTTTCGGCAAATTCGTTCTGTCCCTACCATGGTCTCGCATCATTAGTTTACATTATACCGCAGACTTACTTTATCGCTTAGTCTACAATTTCATTGAGAGGTAACTTCTTATGCTAGTAGCTAACCCCTACGTATCTTATCGTTTAAGACATTCGTCCGCAAAAGCGTTAATTCCGGTCTATCCACTGATATTTTGAAGCCAAGATGTACTATATATATGTGATCTTTTTCCACGAAATCCTTCCTATCATGACGTAATGAAGCAATTTGTTTAGATGGATAAATTATTTAATACGATCTAGAGCTTTAAAAAATATCCACCGTCTGGAATTCCCTCATTACTGCACATTAGAGTTAATATTTTATATGATTGTAGTTGAGATATAATTAATATACAGGTAGATAATTATAACGTAGTTCTACTTTTTTAATTCATTTGTTAGATATAGTTATCATGTAGAATAATGTAATAATAAAATGTTAGTATTACATAAAATGTAACTATACTACGACATTTCTATGTCCCCACTAAAATTGGCAGCTTTGATCTCAATTAATATATACTGCGCTTAGTCTTTATTTGGCTTTACAAAAGTTGTGTAAAATGTTTTATTATACATTTAAAGGCCGAAACACTCACCTTAATTTAAACAATGTTTGTGCATAAAAAATATGAAAACTTAGAGTTCTAATATGTTAAATGCTAATGTCCGTGTTGTATGCGGCCGCAGTAGGGCTGCCACTCCTCCGGGTTTGGCCCGGAGACTACGGGTTTGAATCAATTTATCATGCTGTCACCCACCACCACAGCTATTTAAGTACTGATTGCGGAATAAAATTAAACGCTTTGCTGTATTCGGATTCTACATTTTCTCAAAGAGTTAATTGTGGCAGAACAAAAGCTGAAGGCATTGTTCTAAATATTTTAGCGCCAATCTCAATGGAGACAGCAATTCAAGGCCCAAAAAGGCCATGCTTTGGAAATGCTGCTCAGTGTTCAATTTCGGTTGATGCATCTAATAAGGGATCCCAAAAAATGTATTCGATAGTCATTCGATATTTCAATCCAGAAACAGGGATATAGAATAAATTAATGGATTTTTATGAAGACCCAAATGAGACATCAGAATTTTTCGGGAATATTGAAAATTATATGCGTAAAAGTAATTTAGATAGAAATTGACTATCCGCTTCTCAGCAGACAATGCATCTATCAAATATATCTGTAATACAGTTTGCCAAAAAATATGATGAAAGCATAGTTCTTAAAGCAAATTCTCTCACGTTATACATAATGCTCCTGGAAACGCAATGAAAGCGTTATCATATGATGTGGAAAACCTCGTAATGAAAATATACGCTGAATTTCCTAACAGCGCCAAATACACGAAAAAGAATTGCAAATGTTTTTCGTAGAATTTGAAACAAGGTAGTTAAGTTTGGCTAGAGCACTTGAACGATTGATTTTGTCTGGGCCTGCTGTATCTGCATATTTTAGAAGTCGTGGTGAAACAGTTTGCCACAACATTATATGGGAATTCGTAAAAGATTGCAGCGAATTCAATTACGAACGTAATTTATCTACAAAGATCACACCACAAGAAAGTTATTTGTATTTTACCAATCATTACATGAATATTCTCATAGAAGTTATTCTGTTGCTTTAAAAAAGCCCTAAATTCTGCTAATCTGCATTCAATTATGAAAAATGTAGTATGCAAACTGAGTTTTATGGCGCTAAGGTTATGAAAAATATGACGTTATTGAGCTCTTTTGAGTGAGATCAATTTAAAAAGAAGCCAATTATGTAAACACGCGAACAGTTCAATATTTAGAATAATATTATGGTTTCGAGAACTCTGTTTTTAAAATATTATTCAAATTTGACATATAAAGTGTAATTATTTACGGAGATACTGTAAATGCTGTTGAGACACTTGCATTGAAAAGTGTAAATGAAGATCTATTTATTTAGATGAGACCAGCAAACTAAAGCAAAAATATATCCTCATTTTATTATATAAACTGATATTTCATCCACGCCGACTGATTTAAATTGGGTTCGCTTTTTAAAAGTTCCAAATTTCATAGAACTGTCGAAGATAGTTGGAAAGATTTTCTCAATACCTATTAGTAATGCTTTTGTGGAAAGCATATTTTATTTGATGGGACATTTATGGACAGATGAGTGAAATTGCTTATCTGTTGACATGATAAAGTCAGAATTAATTGTAAATATTAATTATATTAATATTGATATGAAATGCCAGAACAACAATGTTCTTAAAAAGGCACTGTCATATAAAAATATTATTTCAAGGAAGTTAATCCTAGCAATGCTGAATGATGTTTGAATTACGCTTTATACGTACATTTACCCATATTTTTTATTGTGTTGAAATATTCATTTCTAAAAGAAGAATCTACATTATTTTATACTAAAAAAACTTGTACTATTTCTAATTGCTTTTTAAGGAGAAATTTAGGATACTAAATTTAGGAAAAATTATATATTATCAATTGTAAGAGATAGACATATCTAATTTCAAACGGCTAAATTCAATTAAGTTTAATGGCGTTGTTTCATTGAGTAGTTGAGACATATTACATACAAAAACAATCTTTATGTACTTCTGAGATATTTTTTCCAGTCTCTGGGCCAAAAAGTTGTTGAATTCAAAGGTGGCAGCCCTAGGTCGCAGTCGTGGATCACGCGCAGGATATTTTTTTTAGGTAATGTGGTGGTGTGATTTGGTTTTGCACAACTATCATCAGTGGACATTAAATATTTACAATACATTTTAAAAATTGTAATATAGTATTAATCAATCTGAAATTAAATTCAACATTCCATTATATATCGCTTTGCCATTATTTATGTCCTTTGATATTTCATGGGTAATTATCGTTATATTAATAATAATTATAATTGATTAGCTAATTTTTAAGTGATGTTATTATTTTTTATCTAGACAGGGAAATATGCTATTGATGGCAATATTATGCGTACTTATTTATTAGATTTTAAGAGCAGGTTTTTTTTATTAATAATTACTTTAAGTACGTATAGATTTATTGTTATCAAATACTCAAATTATTTTAATAAATGACTAATTTAATGACATTTTTATATTCATAGCATAGAAATTCTACTAGTTTTTCGCTAATAAAAAAACAAAGACAATGAATATTATCCGTGCATCAGATGATCATCATAATGTGTTTATCAAATATTTTAACTATGCATTAATCATAATCAAAATATGTTTTATATCCTATTTCTTTAAATATTGACATTGTCATTTTTACAAATTGTTAAGTTATTGAAATCTACCAAATTTGTAGCTGCAGGCAGGTAAATTATTATACATTCTTTTACAAAAAAAAATATTCAATGACTTATCACTAATGTTTTTCCTCACTCTCATTTACGGAAGACTAAAATGAGAATCAGTGTTCTCATTTAGGTCATTCGTAAATATCAAGACTCATTTTATAGCTATATAGAAAATCATGGGTATTAAATAGTGCAATTATAATTACTATTGTTCACAATGTATTAGCTAGGTATTTCAAAATTAGAATTTAAAAATATTTTAATTTCTGCTGATCTTATTTTACATACTTTATTATTGAAAATGCATGTACTTATATAGTTAAGATGGCACTTTTTTATATTTATACGAAATAAAATAATATTTTGACACATTATCATTGGAATAAATCATTAAGAATAAAAAAAAAATCAGTGTAATTGTAATTATTGTTAAACAGTCATGGGTATTTACATTAAAAATATTATTTTTTTTTTGTTCTAGTAACAGTAAATATTCCGAAAGATATAATTATTTTAATTTTTATAGTATTTTATATTCTCTAGATAATAATGATTTTATTGGCAGCTATAACAGAATAAATACTTCCATTTAATAGTTTTTTTTTTATTCTAATAAGCTAACACTTGACTACAATCCCACCTGATGGTAAGTGGCGATGTAGTCTTTGGTGATAGAGCGCACTAGCCTAGTCCACATCCACATTGTAATCTGAGGGAAACACTGACGCCGGCAGACTATTCCAGTCCTTGGCCGTACGCATTAAGAACGAAGAAGCAAAACGTTTAGTACGGATGGTCGGAACATCAACCAGGTAGGGATGATAACCCACTGCACGTCTAGTCGTCCGAAGATGGAAGGGAGCTGGAGGAACTATATCGTGTAATTCCTGTGCACACTCTCCAAAATGAATCCTATAGAATACCGATAGGCTGGCTATCCTTTGTCTAGGCTCTGGAGATTGGCGTCAAATAAGTCATTGTCGCCAATTATCCTCTTAGCACGCTTTTCTACTGAGTTAAAGCCGATAAATAACATTTTGCAGCACCGGCCCATACGTAACTGCAGTACTCCATACAGGATCGGACCTGCGCTTTATATAGTGTGAGCAGCTGTCCCGGCGTGAAATACCGTCTAACCTTTGCAAGGACACTCAGTTTCCTCGCAGCTACCTAGGCCTTGGACTCAATGAATCGTCCGAAGTTAAGGCTAGAGGAGATCTCCATTCCCAGTAATTGAAGATGGTCAGTGTATTCCCGGGACACATTCCGAAAAGTAGGAGCCAAGGTGCACGGGCTCCGTTTAGCGGTGAAGAAACACACCTGTGTTTTTGAAGCGTTGAACCTCACAAGATTGGCATCACCCCATTCGGAAACTACATGAAGTGAGAGGCTCGTGCGCTCGACCATCGACCCCCTTTCGATCTCTACTTGATCCTGGTTAGTCCGAGTACTCATAAGGCATCTCTCTACAACTGTACTGTCGTCTGCATACTCATAGATACCGGGTATGAGCAGATCATTAATATGCAGTAAGAAAAGTTGCAGAGTGAACGGACCCCTGAGGAACACCGGCATTAGTTGCCATCGGTTGTGACGAACGACCATCTACGACAACACGCAGAGATCGCCCGCTCAGAAAGTCCTTTATCCAGGCTATGAGACTATTAAATATTATACTAATAAAATTTATTTTAATTTATCATTAATAAAATTTAGTAAATATTTACTTATATTTGCAATATATTCAATGTGTGGGCTACTTGTGTCTTACTGTGATTTCAGGCATCTTTACAACTTTTTGTTTTGAAGACTACTATATTATTAATATATAAACAAAAATATTCAACTATTTGCATACAAATTATTTTTTTTTTTCACTAGGATTTGTTATAAAATTTGGACTTTTTTTGTATAAATCAAGTGTTGCCTGCCTAGTCTTGCCTGTGTACTCATATTGATCTAATAATATGTAATAGGTTATTGCTATATATATACAACGTGTCCCAAAATTCAACGATAAGCCAACACCGGAGGATAGACCTGACCATGACTACTCGGGGAAAAAAAGAAAAAGAAATCTAATTTTTTTAAAGTTATAAAAAAAAGAAATTCTTCAAAAATTTAGACCTTTTATGACATTTTTCACTACCATGACCACAATTTTTTAAATATTTCTGCTTTTTTTTATATAGGCAACCTGAATAATATTGCTATCTACCACAATTCTTAAAAAAATCCAGAATACCTCTAGTTTTTTCACAAAAATTAATTAAACTTATTTTATGCCCTTAATTTTTTGAAGATTTTTACTTTTAACCAACTTTAACTTATCGTGATGTAAAAAAAAAGTATGAACACTAGTATGGCAAGTATTTTTATAAATTGACGCAACTAATTAAAATTCTAAAATAGTATAATACTCTAGGAAAACAACTTACAAAAAAAATGTGCCTATTATTTCTAAACAGGGGCCAAATGACGGTCGGGTAATAAAAAGTATTTTCTTGAAAAATATTTAATATTTCAAAACAAATGGTACAAACAATTGCACGTGTAAATTATTCCGTTATTAACATTATACGAGGCATGCCTTTTAAGTTTTGACGTTTGAAGAAAAAACACAACTAGAACCTTATAGTACTTTTTATTGTTTTTCAAAGTATTCACCACGTAGC
>WUAW01006224.1:1233-11544 GCA_017165845.1 Thaumetopoea pityocampa | reverse complement strand
TGCAGGTGGCTATGGACCGGTCGCGCTGGAATTCGAATGGAGAGGCCTATGTTCAGCAGTGGACAGCTACGGGCTGTAATGATGATGATGATTACACATTGGTGGTAATTCCGTAGTAACAGAGTTTAACTAAATTTAGTCTCTCCCTATCTTTTTCTAATGTCAAATATTTTGATGCTGTCAGTTTCGTTTGGATAAGTCAAAATTAAAAGATTTAGACGCGATCTCGGAATATACGGACAAAAGATACGCAAAACTCAACATTTTTTTGAACCGTTTAACAGAAATATAGGTCGGTACTCGCTGTAAATGTTTGCTATATATGCTATCGCGTTTTATCGATTGATATTAGGAAAAGACAGAAAGAGACTACATTTAGTTAAGTTCTGTTACAAAAGAATTAGCACCATTGTGTAACTAAATAAATATATAAAATCAACCACAATTTGCAAGATAAATATTTTCGCGCTTTTATTCCATAATTTTATCAATACTAACGACATCGTAAAAACTGAGAATAGAAGTAGATATCTTTGAGGGCTTTCGAATATGAATAACGCATGAACTATCGCACGTTCTTTATTTGGATCACTTCGATGGAGGAGTGAATTCCGAAATGAAATCAACGGAATGCTACGAATCGTTGATAAAGACCACCGGTATGAAACGAGTACATTATTTGTATGTAATTTATTAGACTCGTATGCGGTTTCGTTAAATTTATGTCTAATACTTATCCAATTTTTTGATTTTCTCATAATAGCAAATATATATTGAGACATCTGTATTTTATTTAATATAAAAATATCATATTACCACATAGATAACTTAAAATATTACTGAATACTTACTACATAAAAATACTGATATATGTGCACGCACGCACGAACGCACACACGCATGCACGCACGTACGTGCGCACGCACGTACGTACGCATGCATGCACGCACGTACGTACGCACACATACATGCACGCGCGTACGCACACATTAACACAAATGTATTTCAAATTTCTAATACCTAATACAATTTAATCCATAAAATATGTTAAGTACTATACATATCAGACTGTGTAAGCCAGGCCTACGCGACGCTAGATCACGGTAATTTTCGGCAATAAGCAGTCATATTATATTATCGTTATATTGATTCTTTTGCATAATAAAATTAAAATAAAATAGCCAGATTTGTATCATGAGGATCGACACATTGTATACCACCATATCATCGTGATCGTCATCATCAGCCAGTGGAAGTCCACTGCTGGAGATGGGCATCCTAATTAAAAAGGAAAGATTTGCCATGATTTCCACGCTTGGTTTTGGAGATCATGGTAGATTTTGATTGAATAACAGGATAAGGCCGCTACCCGGTGTCGTGTTACACCCTCTAGCTAGTTCTCACAACATCCACGCTAACAAATGTAGTGACACTATTTTTATGCTGGTACCACATAGCCAGACTGCAACGTCTGCTTTATTATAATTTTAATAGATTGTGGTCAAAATTCTGTGTGGTAGCTGCAAATATTAATATTTGCTGCTAACACAGAATAATATTTGGGGCATTATCGCTGCTCCATCTCTTCTTGTAAGTCCACGAGTGTGGACTGAGAAATTCGCTAGGGAAACATATAATTTTTTTTGACCTTTAAAAGGTAGATGGCTATTGGAGAGTAAGTTTACGTGACCTTTAAAAGGTAGGTTGGAGAGTAAGCTTACGCCCAACAGTTGAATTCGATTGTCTGACTCGTGTTGATATAGATAAATTAGCTTGGAGATGTTTATGCGTTTGTAGTAGTGTAAACACACACAGTTACTAAACTCCGAATAAACCAATTTGCATTAGCAACCACGAGTCTTGCACTCTTACATGAATCACTTATAAGTGGCGTTAGAAGTATCATCATGATTAAAAAATACTTTTAATATTAAGTACCTACCGATTTATTAAGTACCTACTAATGGTATGTTACAAGAACAAATATATAAATGAAATTATACAGAAAAATTGCAAACCTCTAATATTTCACATTATTCAAATCACCTTAACACATCAGAGTACCGGCACAGACAAAGGAATATATAGTAAGCACAAAAGAGATGGTATAACAAAAAATCATATCCCTGGGGAGATTACCGCGCAACTAGCCCGCTATTATAGAAAGGTTTGAATATCTGAGCGTCGGAAAATTTTAGTATTTTATACGTAAAATTGAGATATTCAAAGTGTGCTTAAATTAGATACAGTTTTAGATAAGAATTTAATTAAATAGAATTATTATATAATTAGGGTAAAGGTGTATTGTCAACAATAGTTAAGTAGCTAATTGCAGCTATCATATCTATATCTGTAACTAAGACGCCTTTTAAATATATTATTGGTCTGATCCATTAAATAACCCACCTGAAAGGTGGAAGCTAAGATATTACAAAACCGTCATCCCACAACAAACAATACACTAGACAAGAACTATTCCGTAGAAAACAATGTTTTTGTGTCTACTTTTTGTAATAAGCATAGTACATGTGGCCTGATAAATAGTTGACTGTCGAATTGATCTTATAGTTAAAGATATTCTCTGCAGCCAAGTATATTATCCATTCTATGATTATACTTCAGATCTGACTTCCTTAATATTTCAAAAGAGACGAAAAGTTTCTCTTGGTGGTATATGAATGGCACTAGTTTCAGAAGTAGTCAGGGCTACAATAATGACTTTATATGGAAATTGATTAGAACCAGCCTAGAATAATAGCAGACCCTGATCAAACAAGGATGTTGGAATGTTGGTAGAAAATACTACCTGTATTAAATTTTTTTTAATCCTAGCACTGCTATAACCCAAGTCAGTGGTATTATATCAGTTAATTTATTTATTTATTCTTATTGTACACAAACATGTAAATACATTTGTAAATAGAGAAAAAAGATGTACAAAGGCGAGCTTAACTCAAAAATGGAGTTTTCTAATATTTTAATCTTCTGCATAAATTCCTCATCTAACTAGTACTATTAAAACATCATCGAGGAGCAACTTTTTTACATACACATTGAAACATGGAGGAAAGATGAAAATACTAGGTTGCTCGACCGAGGTTCGAAACTCAGACGCTTAGATCCAAATAAATCACATTAGTGGGAGCAGCAAATTACTTACATAATGTAAAACGGATGTCACAGAACACAAATATCTGTAAATTTTGGCAAATATATTTTACTATTTAATTAAAGGAGTACTATATAATCAGAATTGCAAACTACGAAACGAAGTTAAAGGGAGTCGCCAGTGAATTTATGAAGGTCCATAGAGCTACGTAAGCAGATTCAAGCTAATCAATTATGTTCGTGGGAAAGTTTATGGCTTGTGGGACGTACGAATTTATGTTTCGACAACTCTGCGGTGCACAGTGACATTTATGATCCCGGGTAAGTGGATGTGTTTCGGTAAAATTGGGTTAATGTTTTGTTCTCCAAAGCCCACAAGGACTACTGTGTCGGAGACTTATTGTGTATTAGTTTTATACACTCTGACAGGTACTGCCTTTAACTAATTATTTGAAACATTTTCTTCTTTACCTTTGCGTTGAACGTAAGGTTGTATTTTCATTGGATATCCAATCCAATCTGAATTTATATAATAATATTAAAACAACAGATTTTTTTAAAATTATCTGGATACTTTCACCCATATCTATCTAGTCCAAAGCTAGAATTCTCTGTATCTTGAGAACTAGATAACGATACACATAGCTAAATAGATAAATACGTCCATGATTCGGATATAAACATTTGTGCTGATCACACAAAGTTTACTTCTACTGGGATTCGAACCCGAGAGCCAGCGTCACTGCAAGGTCACTGCCACTATATTTATCAGTCAACAAACATCTTATAATCAACATTATTAGATCGTGAAAATCCACTACAGGACGTCGGTTTCCTCCTTAAAATGAAGAAATTTACCATTATCTCCACGCTTGGCAGATATCTTAGAGATCGCGGTATATTTTAATTGAATAACAACTAGACGTTATGAAATCATAAGTAGCATTATCAATAGGATTCGCATCAATGCGCAACAGATAAATATATGGTAGATAACGTCTCATCATCATCATCATCACGTAACGTCTGCTAAAATAATATTTACATATAAGATTTACTTAATTAGGTACCTGCATCATATTATTATATACTAGCTTTTTCCTGCGGCTCCGCCCGCGTGAATATCGGTTTTCGCTACATGAGAAATCCCGACACAGTCATAGATTTATATAAAAGATCTATGAACCACTTTTACTTGACCTCTCGTACCTAAGCAGCGGCTACTAAAACAGGGATCAAGCTGCATCTTCAATTCCACTAGACCGATTTTGATGAAATGTGCCGCATTAATTAAGTCGGAATAGTACCTTTAAGACGGTAATAGTGTAACCAAAATCTACCCGCTGGTTTTTGCATGAAGCCCGAACAAACAAACATCGACGGATTCGGTTTCAGAAGCCCTTAATTAGTCTATTTGGAGTGATTTGTTTTTAAATATCTTTGATTTTTGAAAATTTGACATTTAACAATTATATTATAGTATAAATAAATAGATACATTGTATTAAAAAATAGTTGTAGTAGAAAGTTTTATCTGCAGTTCTGATGCTTACTTGAAATCAATGTTGTGAAATCTGTATCAAAGAAACAGATACCTGACAGCTAACGAAGCCGATTTCCTTGAAATTGTTGCACCGTTAATAATTCTCGGATCTATACTTGTTAAAGTATTAAAGAACTCCTTTTCAATACAATAGTGAAGCAAAGAAAGTGCTCGGGAAGTCGGACTTCAGTCCGCAAAGCTGTAATACCGGCTTATGTACTTTTGACCTAGCTCTTAAAGAAAAGAAGACAGATACAGAAGTTTCAGGTGGTAAATGCAACTTTTAGCGTATTTATACCTGAACATATGAGTTACTGTAAAGTTAATATTTTTCAACTTATATGCAAATACTTTATAATTGAATGTGTATCTTCCGATTAATTTGTGGCAGAGACATTAGCAAGATATCTCAGAATCGATTAAAGAAATATTTGCCAACTAAGAGCTTATTATACGTGATTTATTCTGCTATAACTCTGAAAATATATCTTGGAGTTCTGTTTATGATGAATACCGTGTAAATTTTCAAACGCAATTCAGTTTTTCAGTATTAATTCTGGCTTTCGCGTGAATTTGTCAATTTTTCAAAAGTGCTGCTATACGAGAATACGGTGAAGTTATATAGCGAATTTGTGTGGCGACTTATATGTTTGTTGTATGGCACCAGCGGCATGTTAGCGTCACTCGATGTCTTCTCGTGGTTCCTGTATAAACTAGTTAAGGAATGCACCAGCATAACGGGTAGCAGCGTTAACCTACTGCTTCAACATCTGCTGCTATCTCCAGTACGCTTACCAAGAGTGGAGATTACGAAAAATCCGCTCTTTTGAGGAGGAGGCCCATGTCCAGCATGAGTTTTACGGGCTGCTGTTGATGATGATGTTGATGATGATTATGATGATTATAGCAAAGTAGTAAGGTGTGAATAGAATGAGCAATCAGTTTGTTGCAAGCATTTTGCTGAAAGTTGAAAGCGAACTGACACTCTGTGCTAATAGCCGCTGACGAGCATTTATGCGCATAGATTAGCCGCTTAACGAATTAATCAGCATACATTGCTAGTTTTGTAATTTATTGAATTCGTTATTATTTTATTTTGTTTTACAATTTTTGGGAAACTAACAGCTAGTTACAAATATATTATAAAATTTTAATTAAGTAAGCCATTTACTAATTTTCACTTTTACACTTTAAATTGTACAAAAGTTATAAAAGAAAAAAATCAGACAATTTGAAAAAAAAAAGGATAGAATCACAAAACATTACATACAAAAGAAATTACATAAGCTAATTCGAACAAGTATAAAACATTAAAAAACTCTTATTTTACATATAATGAAAATCTCTTTGTACACCTGTCAATTTTGGAAAAATTGTTTATTTACTATTTTCTTTAGCTGATAGGGAGAAGTATATCCTATCCTTCAATATCAGGTAATGTTGGTAATATTGAATTATTATTATGATTTAACGAAATTTTTTAACTCAGTAGCCTTTAATTTTCACATTTGCTCTTTTTAGAAGGTAAACTTTACCTGTAGAGAGAACAACTTTTGTTCACCTTCTTGATTTACGGTATAAATTACTAAACAGCGCTTAAAATATTGCGAAATACGCCCAGTCAGCAGATTTGTCCAAAACTGCAAACTAATCCAGAATGAGTGGTGGAGCGCGAAGTTCGCCTCCCAAATGGCCCGCGCCATTGTCCTACACTAGTAAATTAGTTAATTTATTTTATGGAATGTTATCGCATTAATATGAATAGAACATACATACATACACTCACGCCCTTTTCTCTGACTCTCCGGCGGGGAATCGAACCCCGGTCTCCCGCGTTACAGGCGGATATACTGACCACTATACTACCGAAGAATTGGGGTAGGCAGAAACCACTTCTTACCACTTGCTACGAGCAAGGTGGCTATCCGTAGCCAACTTTTCGCCCCCGCGGGAAACGAGACGTGTCGGGTGGCGAACCACGACGCCGCCATTTTAAGGTTCCAAGCGTTAAAATGCCTCATTGCGTACATACATATAGATAAATATACATATAGATAATAGAACATACATATGTATATATAAAGTCGCGCCTTTTTCCTGCTGGGGTAGGCAGAGACCACTTCTCTCCACTTACTACGATCCTGACATACATCTTTCACTTCTAATTTCATCAACGTTTTCATACAAGCTCGTCGGTTGTGAGTATATAGTGGTATGATTAAAACCCATGATGACATTGATGATTACGTCATTAGCTATAGGGTCAAAATGTGGCAGGAGTGGCAGTATCGGAAAAGGGAAGATCATCCGACCAGACGGGTGTTATGTCTAGCGGGGCCTGCCATTGCCCCAACAGTTGATGTCAGGACGTTATATATACGTTAAGTCACTATCAAACTTCACGCGCGTGACTCAGACTTCTAATTCGTTACTTTAGTGCTGCGCCGTCAGTTGAGGACGCGTGGTACTATGTGGTGAAGTAGATCGCCACAAGTATTCTTGACCTGGCCTTTCTTCAACACGACTCCAATTTGGTCGAGATGCGTTCGCCTGGGTCGACTCCTACCGATTTGCTCATTCAGGCTTGTCATATAAATCTGCTTCGTCAATATTCTTTCATCCATCCTCTCTATGTGTCCGAACCATCTAAGCATTCCTTTCTCTATCTTTGTCACTATACCTTTTATCATACCACAGATTTCCCTTATTTCACTATTTATCTTTTTATCCATCAGATTTACTCCAGCTATACTTCTCAAACTTGTCATCTCAACAGCATTTATCTTGAATAGAACAAAATAGAATATATTTTCATTGCACACCAGTTTGACACATTTTAGTGAAATATTAAATTACAATTACGTAAAGTGGTCATATAGGGCAGTCTTATCGTACATTGCAATTTCTTCCAGACAACCTTGCTATCACAGTAGTATCTGCTACAGCATTTATAATGCAATGATATAGTACAACGTCATTGTTTTGTACAATAAAGACTAACTCTCAAACTAAACACACAGCTTCGGCTTTCGCTTTTTATTAAATTTCTAATCATTTATTCGTTGTTAATTTGTATTAATGTTTTACCACAGTAAGTAAATAAGATAAAAACATAACCATAGATTATTTATGCGTATAAATAATCTAAGGTCATAGTAAAAATGTCTTTTTTCCCCAACGTATGTGATTAAGAAAACTCAAAGTCAACTCTTCACTATCAAACGTCTTTAAGGCCAAGTTGTCGTTCTGTTCGTACCTGTGTAGTGCTCTCGGTCCAGTACCGCTATCTCGGCGTTTTACTTACCTTTGCCATGAATTTCATTGGCAAAAGTAAGTAATGCTGAGGTTCTAGGTATTGCATTGAACGCACCAAAGTAGTTTTATGTAATTTGGTTCGTGAGGCTGGTCTATTTTGAGACCTAAATCAGTTTTTCTTGCAAACAGCACACTTTATTTTATAGCGAATGGGATAATAATTATAATTGGCCTGTAAGGAGTCCCTTACTACCCAGGGGCCCAAAACAACATCTCCTTCCAGTGCAGAGTCAATTCTGATTCAATTTCTAAGGTTCTTTATTTGACAGTAACGGTAGACGTATGTACAAACTAGTGTAAGACAATAATGGGTACATGCAATTGATTCTGTTTTACAAAGAAGTTGTTATTATATATATAATATTTACGACGTGGGTGAATGTTATTCTAATAAATTCGTAACGATTTAATTCAAGTAAGCTTTAGAAGAGCGAGCGTTACAATTTACAAATATAATGGCAATAGCAGCACATAGTGTAGAATGCTAATCAATGAGCAGGGCTCGGTGTTTGGGACTCTTTTATTAAGATTATAAGAACTTATTTATTTATTTATTGGCGCCACTTACAGAATCCCACGGATAACAACTTAATATAACGTATGAGCGCAAAATAATAACTAATTAAATCCATGAACAAGTAATATATGTAGAGTAATCGCATAAGGCAACAGTCCCAATATCTTCCAGTCCAAGAAATCGCTGCTCAACAGCCGCCTAACCAAGATCACCTATATTGAATAAGACATTGTTCACACGCATAAATATTGTATTAAAATTTTTGCCTGTACTGTACATAAAGAAGTTTTGTCTATAGTTTGGCCTAACTAATGTCCTAATTAAATAGCCATCGACTCATGACCAACTTATCATCGAAGTACAAACACATCGCTATACTCATGTGGTAAACGGGTGAGAGCTGCAATGTAAGCAGGTATTCGGATAAAGAAGTTAGAGTCTAAAAGGACACTTCACTCTACAACACGGAATATTGACTCAAACTCGGGGTCGTCCTGAATCGTTGGTTGGATGTCTGAAACAAAACAAGAAAGTCACTGGACTTATCACTTGAGATGACGAAGAATGAGTAAAGTAGATTGAATTAAAAGACAGATCCTGGAAACAAAGTCAAGATAAGTAAAACTAGTTAAATAAGATTGGAGTTAGCTACATTTAATATCATAGCTATAATGAAGAAGAGAGAAAGGGATATATTTTTTAAATATTGTGGATTTTTTTCACACACATTAACCTTACCAAATTAGGAATTCCTGTTCTTGAGTACTAGACAATGATATACTTATATAGATAAATCATCATCATCATCATTTCAGCCCGTAGCTGTCCACTGCTGAACATAGGCCTCTCCAATCGAATTCCAGCGCGACCAGTCCATAGCCACCTGCATCCAACGAGACTCAGCGATCCTCATCAGGTCCTCGGTCCATCCCATACTGTGCTTGCTAGTACGTGGTCTCCATTCAAGGACCTTTTTGCCCGATCGGCCATCCGATCTTCGCGCTATGTGGCCTGCCCATTGCCACTTCAGCTTGCTTATTCTACGGGCTATGTCAGCAACTTTGGTTCTTAAAATTAAATATTAATACATATATAAATAAACACGCCCATGACTTCGGAACAAAAATTCGTGCTCATCATACAATATTTTTCCTTACCAAGATCAAGTCACTGCCATTGAACTAATCAGTCTTAGTCAAAAAAGGTAAACGAATAAAGTATTATATCGTTGTTGTAAAAAAAATTATATAGGCCCCTTTTTAGGTTTAACATAAATCAACAAAAAAAATCGTTGTCCGTATAAAATGTCAACGCAGGACAGTGACGAACGCGAGTTGCGTGTCCTGATGCGATGTATCTTACGAACGATGGATAACGGTCCTTAGTCTTGAGATACACCGAAAGGTGGGGTTACATTCTACGTCACACTTATAAATAATTTGGATCAGTTTCATATAAAATATAATATAGATAAATTAATTATTATTAATAATTATAGAATAGAATATAATAGAGTACACACACAAATATAAAAAAAATGTACAAACATAATAAACAAGAAATATAAATTGTACTGTATCTTATTACAATATGCGATCTCTTCCAGACAAACTTTGGATGAATATAATTTATAATTAAATACGTTGGGGCAATTTATTTATTTATTTATTCTTTATTGTACACAAACAGATAAATACGTTTTTACATAAGAAAAAAAATATGTACAAAGGCGAGCTTAACTGAAAATTGAGTTTTCTACCAGCAAACCTTAGAGTGTAAAAATATTTGAGATGAGAAAGAGGATAAGATCTAGTGTACTATATACAGAA
>WUAW01006223.1:33706-45305 GCA_017165845.1 Thaumetopoea pityocampa | reverse complement strand
GGTCGCGCTGGAATTCGATTGGAGAGGCCTATGTTCAGCAGTGGACAGCTATGGGCTGAAATGATGAAAAGAGCATTTTTTTTCTCTATCAATCAGTCCGGTTCATATTTTTCTATGTTTATTTAGCTACAAGATCTGGAGCCAACTGCATCATTTTTAAGATCATTCAACACGGTTATGTCACTTTATAACACTATAATACATCTACAATCTCGTAACCTTCTCATAAACCCATAAAATGAAAGCTTAACAACAAACAAGTAATTTGGTCTATTCCATAACTCAAAATTAGGTTTATTCACTTAACGGCATTTTGGTAAACGGACGGGCAGAATAAGAAATATTATGATCAGGGCCATCTTTACTCGGGGGTTCAAGGGGTGCGGTGCACCTGTGCACAGTCCTAGGGGGCGCAAGCCGACCACCATAAATTTCGATAGGTACCTACTACAATGAGACGACGCGAGCGGAGCCGCAGCTAGTTCATTATACGAGGGGTGATCCAAAAGTAATATTTAATTATTTTCAGTCCTCTTAAGAATCCAAAAACTACTTTTTTGCTCGCTTATATACCTACTACTTCACTATAAAAAAAATCATATAAATAGCACACGGTTTCCGAGAAATACATTCATTTGAATACGAACCGTCGAAAAGAAAACATCAAAATTGAGAAAAACTAAATAAGAGTTGTCATCAAGTACCTCTGTTAGAAAAAAAAATGTATACCAATGACATACACAATGATTTGGTGGACCGAATATGCTTTCGCTCCGAATATGCTTAAGACGGCCCTGATCATTATTATAATGTTGATGCGTACTAAATTGCGGACATCAGGTATTTATTATGTTGCACAAACATAAATCTGTTCTGATGCTGTGATTATAGATTTTTGACTCTCATAGTTATCAGTTAAAAGTTCGCTGGAGTACAAGTTAACCGTTAGAATAAATAAATTTAAAAGAATAAAGAATTCTCTTTTGATTGAATTAAGTTTTCAAATGGGATTAGAATAGAAATAATATTGGCTCTGCAAACATTACTATGGTCTTCCCCTGGAAGACCATAGTAATGTTTGCAGAAGAAGCTTGCAGTTATGTCTAGACAAAATTGATCAATCATAATTTAATAGAGTATTTATTACTCATGATTTGGGAGGAGGATGAAAGAGGATACATCTGCATCACCATTGAACAAATTACACAGATAAAAAATATAGAATTTTTATTATTTAAGTAATGAAATAAAGTAGCCATCTTGATTTTTGTCTATGTTTGGTCAAAATCTTGTCAACGATTCAGTCTTCTCTATCATTTCCCCCTGTACATTGAGCAGGGCACATATTACCCACGTGGCTAATCGCTACATTTATATTTTAGCCACTTAGACTTTTGATCCGGTTTGAACGATACAGCAATATTTATCATGTTACTCGTTTGCATAAAGGGCTCGACATGCCTGGCATTTTTAACAACGATATGACTTTTCAGAATTAGTAAAAATATTTATTGTGTACTTCACGGGACACTGCTGAGTGACTTATGTCGCTTCGCGTTTTGATACCGTGACCAAAACCCAATCGAAACGTAGAGGTAATATGAAAATTTATCACGATAAATCCCGCGAAGTAACGTATAAATATGAGTTTAAATCACGAAAGTTTAAAGAAAAACGCGTATAAAAATAAAAAATAAAATATATTTTTTTAATTTTGCTTGCAGCATATGATTTTCAATTAAGAATTAATCGAAATACAATTTTATTTATTCATTAAATTGAACAATTATTCTATTAACAGGTATGATACAAGATTGAAGCAGAGCTTCAAATAACAAAAAAAGTTTTAAAAATGTCGAAAAATTTTATAATAAGGAAAATGTTTATCCTCAATATTTTCAGTACCTATTTGTGTGGACAAATGTAATTTTACGGCAAGAAGGCTTATTGTACTAAAAATGCACACACACACAAATACCTACACTTATTTAGTTTGTATGTCTATACTATTATACATAACTACCTATTGTAACATAAATATAAATATATATAAATATTAAGGATGATTTCAAATATTTATTTTATATTATTTAATAAAAATCACTACAAATATTCAGTGATAGAATTTTACGATCTATGGATCGTAGAACAGATTATCCTTTTTCTAGAAGTTGCCACTGTGTGAATATTAAATTTGTAATAACACTTATTAATTTTTATTTGGTCAAAAATATTTATTTTGATTAAATCATTATCTTATATAATTTTATATATTAGCATATTAAGCATTTAGCTCTAAGATCCAAGAGCTCTGATGTTTTCTTTATTTATAGGTAAATTTATTTATAATTGAAGCAAAGTTATAATTTTACTTTGGCTATTCAAAATATATTCCATTTTATAAATTAATAAACATATATTATATTTATATTTCACAAAATATATTAGATTTTTAACGAACTATTTAATATAATAATATAAAATATTTTTAATGTGTCATGGTCACTTACTAACATTTAGGTCGATGTAAAAACTAATGATGATCTTTTAATAATAATTACAATCTATTAATTTTTAATATAATATGTGTATATGAAAATATATTTTACACTTTTTTATATAATTTATATATTATATGCGTCTCTATAAAACTTAGATTTTAATGTTTCACCGCATAAGAGAGCAACTGTTTTAAGGGGTTACACCACCCTGAGAAGCTAGAATAAGACTCGGTAATCATGAATATTTTGTAGCGAAACTAATGCGTTTTTTTATTTCGATCTCTACACACTTTTAGTGCATGTTTTCGGCTACTCGAATGTGTTTTTTAAATCTAAAAATGTTCATAATTAATAAATGATAACACATCTCCTCCTGCGTCAAGTATTTTTTTTCTACCTCCAATCTGCGGGAATCGTAAAGGCCTCACGGTTTAAGAATGAAAATATTTCGTAGAGTTAGGTTAAATAGACGGCGCTACATAGGATTATCTGAAGAAAAGAAATATTTGATTTTTGGTATCATGCGGAAATATGTTCGTTTTTTAGACAAATTTTCTACTTAAAGACATTGATTATACAAAAACGATTAATGTAAGAAAAAAAAATCCTACGTACGGATTGAGATAATTGTGTTAAAAATGTGTGGTATACATTTCAAATGAATCGGAACAGCTATTGTTATTTCGGGCAACTATAAAAAATGTCGTTTCGAGAAAAACGCGTTTAGTATTGACGCCGCTTCAACGGTAAAAAACATTGAAAATGTATGGCTCACCTTGTTGTGTATTTAATCGACGATTCCTGCTGCATATTGGGGAATACCGAGATAATCTCAGCCTTTTCCGATTATCAGAAAAAAAATTGAAACCAAACGAATAAGAACGAAATAACGGTTTTTCGAAAATTTCAAGAGAAAAAAATATACATCTTCGTTAATATTATGAGTATAGACTCCACATTCAGCTTAAAATTTTCTTTAAGATTCAAGCTATGAGAAAAAAGAAATTAAAACGCAGTAACGATTTTTCGAATATTTCAGGGTGGTGTAACTCTTTAATAATTGATTTTTAAAACTCAACGCCATCTGTATCAGGTCGTTTACAACTATTTGCAATTTTAACATTTTATTATTTCATATCAAATTAATCATTTCTTTACATTCTTAATCTGTGCCAAAGTGCAAAGTACATATTTAAGGTCACGTAATGGATAAAGAAGTCAGTTGTAATGTTAGTTGTAATTTTTAAAATTTTTAGTTGTATACTTTCTTGTGCTATTAGATAACAAAAAATGTTTGCAAAAATGAATGTGGTTATTTTTGGAAAGCTGGAAGTCATTTCCGAATTAATTTTTGGTGTTATGTATTCAAATAATAGTGTTTTAGAATATTTTATGATTATATACAAGCTCTACATTTTTTTTATTTTTTATTTAATTGTATCAGAAGATACAATTACTAAAATAAAACTAAAAATTTTTGAAAGAGTATTACTAGATGGTACTACTCTTCCCCTTTCCAATCCAATGGTCATCTACGATTTTTCTTTCGAGAGCTATGAACATTTTAATCCGGATTCTTATATGGATATGATATATATGGATACTTCTTGGTAAAAAGTATTATTATTAAAAGTATTTTATGTGGTTAAAAAGCTTGAATATTGTTTTCCTGATTTTGTGACGGATTTTTGGCATTAGGGAAAAGTTGGGTTTTACTAGTTACAGCAAATACTTTGTCTTCGATTGATATACTTTGCACTTTTTAATAGTAAATAATATCTTAATTGACTCTAAAAACACAGTTGAAACGACCAACAGAGTTCTTTTTTAAGAAATTGCCTTTATTTTTTTCAGTGTTAGTGGCTTGAGACGCTTGCATAATTATATTACAGAATTATGTCATAAATTATAGAATTAAACGATAATTTAACTTTTTAAAAATAAAATAAAATTTTGTTGATTTGAAAACAGCCTGTGGAAGAAATATTTTTATTCTTAAAAACTATCAACTGTCTATGTTATCACAATATTTTGTGACCGACTATATTTTAATAACTTATACACGATTGGAAGACATTTTGATTTTGTTGTTTCATCGTACTTATAAATTAATGTTATTAATTATTATGCCAATGCTTAGTTAAATTACTAAATATGCAAATTAAATATATTTAAACATTTATGATTTAGAAATTACATTTCATTACTTAAGTACTTACAATAAAAATATGAGATTTTTTTTTAATTTAAATTAATAAGTTTTACTAACAAAATACAACGATTGATAAATAAATTGGTAGTTTTATCTCAAAGTCCATTGAAATGTAATTTCTTTTAAATAAAATAATTATTTATTTACTAACGTCACCTGTAGCTGTGGGGCAATACACGTTTACAAATACGATTATTTGTATGATATAAATATAAAACTCTACCTAGTCTCAATAAATTTCTTATAAATAAAGCATTTTTACAATAATTTTAAATTTATTTCATTGTGTCAAATATTCCATAAGTTTAAAAAAAACATTCAAATTAAAAAAATATACTTTCATCCAACATAGTAATATATTTTATTAGAATTTTTTTACATAACTATAAATTTACGGTAAAAATTACCTGTACGGCTGAGAAACAGAGACTTTCATCCTGAATAGTATCAGGATGAAAGTCTGAGAGAGATTGACTTAGGACAGAATAGAATACTCTTAATTTGAATAGATTTTAGTTTTAAAATAACATAATTTGAGCATGTAAATTGAATGCATTTTTAACGAATTAAGGTTAATAGTTTCTATAAACTTTTCTTATTAAATCACGCGTAAAACGTTGAACGGGTCTGGATGAAACTTTGATGAATTTGGATGTGATCCTGAATAAGAAGATAACTATTGTACAGTATTCAAATTTAATAATAGTTCAATTTTAATGTTATTTTAACTTTTGACTCGANGTTTTAAAATAACATAATTTGAGCATGTAAATTGAATGCATTTTTAACGAATTAAGGTTAATAGTTTCTATGAACTTTTCTTATTAAATCACGCGTAAAACGTTGAACGGGTCTGGATGAAACTTTGATGAATTTGGATGTGATCCTGAATAAGAAGATAACTATTGTACAGTATTCAAATTTAATAATAGTTCAATTTTAATGTTATTTTAACTTTTGACTCGGGTGAAGTCGCAGGCATAAATTAATATTTAATATTTTCTCTGTATTCATATCGTTATAAATTTATCGGTTTCTATTTGACTTTTTTAACACATTTACTGCCTGACACTCGGATCCGAGTGGGGCGGTACCATTGCAAAAGTGCTGCCCACTCGTATCCGAGCGACTAAATTCAATAATTTGGTTACAGAGATTTAAATTTACTTAAATTTATAATTCGTTATTAATGGTCTAATTTCTTTAGGACAGGATTAATACGTTGCTTTTTGAATTATGTGAATATCATTGATAGTTTGATATTCATCAGCTTTTCCTCAAATCCAAGTAAATTCGTCAAATTTGTCGGGTATGACAAACGATATATTCAGATAGGCACCTCTTTTTCGCCCGGCAGTTAATGTGTTGAGAAGCAACAATTTCACACGAGATTAGAAAAAAACAAAATTCCGAGTGCGTTTAAACCAGAGGTTCCNTCAAATTTGTCGGGTATGACAAACGATATATTCAGATAGGCACCTCTTTTTCGCCCGGCAGTTAATGTGTTTAGAAGCAACAATTTCACACGAGATTAGAAAAAAACAAAATTCCGAGTGCGTTTAAACCAGAGGTTCGCAATTTTTTTCGTATATTAGACCACTTGCTACGTTTCTGGATTAAGCGTAGACAAAATGAACCTTCACAACATTAGTTTGCGTGTATTTTAAGATTAGTAACGGTTGTTTTCAGACTAATGAAGGATTTTTTAACCAATTACCTCACATTACTGCAGCAATGTCGGCCCAGTCAAATAATGTACCTATTATACTGGCCTTTCGATTTCTGAAACTTTAACAGTAGTACCACAAAAATAATTCACCTCGGTATCTTTTGTCGATGCTATGCACAGAAGGATGCTAATAAACATCGATTAAAACTGATTGTAAGCACCAATTCAACAAAGACCATGTTGCATTACGCGTAAAGTTGAAAATGTAATGACAGTTGGACTCGTTATCTCGCTCGTAAAATCTGTACACAGTGTATAAATTACGGAGACTATGGTGTCCGTAATTTATAATGGTGCGCTCACGTTTGATCAATGACCAACGAGGATTTTAACAGCGCAAACGCACTACCTTACATTGGCCGAAATAATTTCGTGCCTTAAAAATGCTCACTGCACAGGAACATCATTGTAACTTATTCTTGTGATACTACTGTAAAATAATAATTACATTACATTTATAAAATTACATTACAGCTATAAAGATAAAAATATAAAAGGAAATAAGAAATTACGGGGATATACTGTTCGTAAGTCCACAAATGGGTAATATTCATAAAAATTATGGCATAATTTTTTTATTCCGGATTTTATAAAACTATAAACTAACTCCTAATTGAGCTTCGGCTTAATTCTAATATAACATAAACTCAATAACATATATTTGGTTTAATTTCTACAAATATAATAAAACAGCACCTACATAATATCACTGTGATATGTTTTTCGTTGTCGAACAATCGAGATAACGTGTAATAATAAAAAATAAAAAAAAAATCGTACATATTTTGAAAGTATTACAGGAACTTACCCAGTAGGTATAAAATATGTTTCGGATACCCTTGAAGTTTTAATAAAATATATATTTTTACGAACGTTTCAATATAAAAATAGACAATCTATAGATTATTTTCTAGTTTTATATCAACAAAAACACTTAAGTATATTTGATAAAAATAAGGATTAAAATTTTATAAATAGTTTTAATTAATATTTATTATTTATTTGTAAAATTCTTTTATAAATATGAAGGAGCAACATTAAAATATTTTAAAACTTTCTTTTTTTATATTTTTTTACAACAATTCGCAAGTAAATATTTAAATAGTGATTGAAATATAAATCTTTGTGGGCCATTTATTAAGTGAGGTTTTTTTTAACGTTCCTATAACCACACGTCGAATAACGAACACCTATACCAGAGGTCTCTAAACTTTTTTGTTTCTAAACTACATGCCGTGATTTTCAATTTTTGGTAAACCCTGTGTGGCTGATATTGATCATCTGCTGAAGGACATGTATCCATGGCTAAGAATAATTAATAAAAAAAAATTATATTGATCGACTTTTGCAAATTCTTCTTCTTCTATTTATCATAGTGGCAATCGACAGCGAATTGGCGCCATTTTTACCAGTGTCGAGTTTATATATTTTTGAAATTGTATAATATTTTACAAGTTAACAATAAATATCGGTGTGTCACATTTTTTTGCTTCTTGGGAGTTTTGAAGTCAATCCGACGAATAGCACATTGACCAAACAAAATTCCCGCAGACCTACTGCCTTGAAAATACGCGGTCACTTATCACCGATGGTCACATTTATTCCAATGTTTCAATATCGTTATTTTGTTTATCATTAGTCAATAATGACTATTGATAAACAAAATAACTCCAAATTTATATGTCAAACATCACAATACAACGATATAAAACACTAATATAAAATTGTTAATGATGCGTCATTTGGGATGCAGCCAAAACTCCCTTTCATCAAATTCATCAACTTCAACTGTGTTTTTGACCGTTGATGTAGTGTTTGAATTATCTTTGAATTAAATTTCTGACTGTGGTGAAGTGATCGTCGATCCATGAGGGTCAATATTTACTTGTATACTATGGATATCAATGATATAGATAAATATATTTAGATCAGAGAATAAAAGAATATTATTTAAGAATAAAATAATAAATAATAGAAAACACAAAAATCTATAAATTCGAAACAACACACAAATAGTTGTAAACTTTTATATACTTTATGTATTATTAACCGCTTAGGCACGGCTGAATGTTGCGCGGGGCTGTTTCTCTGTACGGTCCGACGGACATGTGTGACGAACAATGCATAACGATCGTTTAATTCAAATAGTGAGCAAGTGAGGTACTAGAGGGAGCCACTGTAGTGGCGCGACGTGCCTAAGAGGCTAAACATTATGATGTTATTAATGAAAAAAAAATACATTATAAACATTAAACATAAAACATTATTATTTTAGCTATCTATGGATAATTAGGAAGTCAAAGCATGTCGTTTTCAACAACATTTTAATTAGAAAATTACAAATCAACGACATTTAAAATTAGACATAGCTAATATCAATATCGCACATAAAATATAATTAAATTATAGTATACCAACGCATAATAAAATATGTAAAGATGTTTACACAGATTGCATAAGTGCTTAAAGATCGTAAATTATCGATATGTAATATATTTTTAATTTGTTGAGAATTTTTAGCTTATTTCGCTTACTAGGTTCAAAAGATGTTTTCCGTACGCAGTCATGGTTTAAAATACGTGTTATGCCTAAGGATAGTAGATAGGATTACCAACCTAAAAAGCTCATTATAAGCCCTTATAAACTTCACATGGCCATAATACAATAACGATTATATTCTAAGTACATATTATCCCTGCAAATTAAAATAAGAATTATCAATGGCATCACCTCTATTCTCCTCTCGCACGCACACTATCGCTATTATACTCACACTCGCGGTATAGATCGTAATATATGACGAGTACATACATGAAATGTCATTCATATGTTGACGTCAAAGCTATTATATTTCAGTAGCCATTTTTTAACTCATTTTTAATCTGCATGAGTACACACCATCAATCATCATTATCATGGTTTTTTTAAATTATATTTTATGGCCTGGTATCTGACACCTTTAAGCCGAGTCATAATTTTAATATATACTTCCGTCAGTTTAACAATGAAATACCGGTGTGTCACATTTTATTGCTTCTTGGGAGTTTTGAAGTCAACCCGACGAATACCACTTTGACCAGGCAAATTCCGCAGGTCTATTGTCTTGAAAAAATACGGTCACTTTACTGTGTTAGTCACAGTTTTATTCCAATGTTACAATATTTTTCAAGATTATTGACGATTAATACACAAAGCAACACTCGAGTTGCCGCCAAAACTCCATAATCATGGATGCCCATTGATGTCCACAGATGGGTATAGGCCTCCTTATAACATACCCGGAATATGTGTTAACACACTGGAAACTATTTCATTTCGAAAAAAGGTTTTATTATATAATTAATGCTTTATAAGTCCTCAAAATTATCTAAAATTAGACATGGCTATTTTTTTTAAATTCAAGTCTCAATAAACTTGCTATGAGAAGTAGATGGACCAGTCAAACGATATTTTTTATGAGCCGTAGTCAGTAGATGAGGGCTGTGGATGATAGTGTACGATAATCGTTGCTAGTTGACCATAAAAATTGGCCATTCCGAACACGCAGCCGGCGGTGGTATTGGGATGGGTGATCCTCCACCCACAGAAACTACCTCAGGNTATTTTTTTTAAATTCAAGTCTCAATAAACTTGCTATGAGAAGTAGATGGACCAGTCAAACGATATTTTTTTATGAGCCGTAGTCAGTAGATGAGGGCTGTGGATGATAGTGTACGATAATCGTTGCTAGTTGACCATAAAAATTGGCCATTCCGAACACGCAGCCGGCGGTGGTATTGGGATGGGTGATCCTCCACCCACAGAAACTACCTCAGATATCTGAAAAAAAAAGATGAATAATATAAAAATAGTCCTAGTCAGCTTCATAATTTTTTATTTGTTCGTCTGTCTTCTTCTTCTATTTTTCATAGTGGCAATCGCGTGCGAATTCCCGCATTTCTGCCAGTGTCGAGTTTATAATTTTTTTAAGTTATATATATATTTTTTCAAGTTAACAATAAAATATGCCACATTTTATTGCTTCTTGTGAGTTTTGAAGTCAGTCCGACGAACACCACTTTGACCAGGTAAAGTTCCCGTAGGCCTATTGCCTTGAAAAAAAAAAACGCGGTCACTTTTCATCGAGGTCATACGTTTATTCCAATGTTTCAATATCGTTCACGATTATTGACTATGTCCGGCGCGTACGTTAAATATTGTCGTTGTCAAAAAATTCAATATCCTGCGCGCGCATCTCTGTTAAAAAAATTACTTAGGCGTTATACTTATGGTAAATAATGCATTATTTACTGAAAGTATAACCTCTAAGCAATTATTTTTAGTATATATTTATTTATATAACAATAAGTAAAATATATATTTATACAATAATATAATAATAAGTAGTTCAGTACATTGAATTACATTTTTTTTTCTTTTTCAAAAACACCTTCCGCATTAGGATTAACTCCTGTGTCGCTGGGACTTTACAAACATTCAAATAACGGGAACACAGAACACCCAGACTCGGAACAACAATTTGTGGATTACATAAAGTTGTTGTCCCGTGTGGGGATTGAACCCACAACACTCGACAGCGCAGTGGACGCTTCAACCACTGCGCCATCCGTGCAGTCTAAAACATTAGTGGTGTAATGGTTATAGAGACGACTCACGATCGAAAGGTCTCTGGTTCTCTTCCGATCCCGTACGATTGAGTTATTTTCTTATTCATGTACGGTCTAGAATGTAAACACCAATGTGCTTAACAGAGAAAGAAAACTTCATGAGCACTAGGCCAGCGCGGTAGATTACGACCTAGTCCCCCTCCTGATCAGGGGAGGTCTGTGCCCCTGTAGTGGGGACGATATGGACCGGGGATGATGATGATCTTGCATTTTGTGACAATTGGTGGTTCCGAGTTCGAATCCTGGTAGGCTACAAATTAATATTGTTGTTACCATGGTTTGCGGATGATGTGGTGGGTGGTAGTAGTGTGCTGGAGAAACAGGCGGTGTGGGATATCCCCAGTAGACGAGCGGGGGCGGCGGCAGGGTCGGCCCCATCGCTGGGTAGTAGTACGCGAGAGGACCTGCGACACAGTGTCGTAGACACGAGTTAGTTTTATTGTTTTTAATTTATCGATAGACAGTATAAATAAGATAGACAGAGATGGTA
>WUAW01006218.1:9997-23038 GCA_017165845.1 Thaumetopoea pityocampa | reverse complement strand
TAAAAAAAAAAAAATAGAAATCAGGAGTAAAATTTATATTATAATCGTAAGCACTCGCTTATAATCAAATTTTACTATTGATTTCTATTTTTTTTTTGCAAGTTCACTATACTTGAAAGATACTTTTGAAATTTCACACATGGATTTTGTTTCTAGAAAAATACATTTTATATGAATCATAAGTTACTGTCTGCCTCTAGGCACGAGGTTTGCGTCTCTGCAGACTTTGAATCAATATTGGTGGTAATTCTGCGGTAACAGAACTAAAATTAGTCTCTCCCCATCTTTTTCTAATGTCAAACGCCAAAATGAGATAGCAACAACTTTAGCGAGTACCAACCTATATTTCTGTGACGTTTTTACGTATATTTAGTCGTCATGTTCCGCGGTCACGTATGAATTTTTATGTAGAATTTAATTTTGAGGTGTCTATAAACGAATAGCGCCAAAATTATTGCTATCTCGTTTTTGCGTTTGAAATTAGAAAAAAAGAGGAGAACATAAATTAAGCTAAGTTTTGTTGCAGCAGAATTAATACCATTGTAAGTTTTAAATATACATGTATAAGGTCAAATAATATTACACGCTCAACGGAATATAACCGGTATACGAATGCATCACTCGCCAAATCGATTTACATCACTTTCTGTATTTTATTTAATTTTAATGTCGAAGCTTCTAAAGATTGACTCCTAACTGTATATATTCAAATTCTCTTAATAAATAATAAGTATAAAACATCAATAAAGGATTTTTAGTCATTGTATAAATAATAAATAACTTAAAAAAATGAGTATCTTTTCAAGTTTTTGTTTTAAGGAGATAATCGATTTGGCAAATTTAGCATTAATATCCATGGCAGTCATTGTACTACTGGACCAGAAAGAAACTGAACTTGATGATTATACTAGTACAGAAGCGATCATTTCTATGACCAGGCGGGGGAATATTTATTTATCATTATAAGGGGATCTCGGGAGTGTCAAGAGGATACTTGTCACTGTCCAAAAACCTCGTTACATATATCATTACGCATGTGTGTGTGTGTGTGTAATACGTAACGAAACCATAGTGTGATTTAAATCTCAAGTGATGCCATCTAGTAACAATTTATTAAACTTCACACAGTTTGTGTTTTTAATAATTATGTAACAAAGAAAATTTAGTGGAATATTATAAAAAAAATAATGATTTCAATCTATCAAAGTCTATCTTAATAAATTCTAATAATAATACTAGGTAATACCGCAATGGTCACGCGAATATTCGACTCAAACAGAATAATTTATTTACTATTTATTTAATATAAATTGTACTGTCTATATAAAACAAAACTTTAATTATGGCCTCTTTTTTTAATTACATAGCCGTGACATATCAGCGGTGGATTAAATATATTAAATTAATTCGATACTAGTACCATCTGTACACAGTACGTATAACAACTAACGCTTACACTACAGCCCCCCTAGCCAAGTTGACATTCTACAATCGTTACCGCTAATAGAAACGAAAAAAATGTATTGGAATGACACTTCTAATCGCCAAGTCACACGTGACTTATCGAATAGAACTGTCATTCCAATGCATTTTTTTCCTTTCTATTAGCGATAACGATTGTTGAATGTCAACTTGGTTAGGGGGGTTGAAATAGCATCGTAAATAATAATTTCATTGTTAGTAGCGAATGCTGTTAAACAGCGATGCTAAGATTATTTAGTCCGCTGTTATTTTAAGGGATTTGGACATTATTATTGTTGGTTTGGTCAGATGACCGACTGCTGTTTGAAGCTATCCTTGTAACCTCACAATCACAATTGGGAATTCTTGTGTCGCGCAATTACACTGTCAGCTACTATTATCAGCTGAAGCGTGGAATAAACCTATATAACTATAACCTATATAACTATTAGCACAGAGGTATATTACTATTTCATTAATCTATACCATTATAAAATTGTTAAATGTCAAATTTTGTAAATCAAAGATATTAAAAAAAAAACCAGAATAATTCAGATCGACTAATTAAGTGCTTCTGAAACCAAATCTATCGATGTTTGTTTGTTCGAGTTTCACGCAAAATCAGTGAATAGATTTTGGTCAAACTGTTACAGTCTTAAAGGTACTATTTCGACTTCAATCCAGCGGCATACCTTAACGACAACTACTAAAACAAGGATCAGGCTGTATCTTCAATTCTACTGGACCGATTTTGATGATCGATGTTTCAGAATTTCCCATGTAGCTGAAAACCAACATTCACGCGGGCGGAGCCGCGGGCAAAAGCTGTAATAAATGTAAAAAGTAATGCGTACCTTTAGATTTGTCTCCATCATATAAGTTATCAAATTTCAAGTGTACTTTTTCTGGTGTTTCGAAGTCAAAGTCGAAGCCGGTAACTTTTAAATGCTTAAGTCCGTCATCATCTTCTGTTGTCTTCAACTTAATGTTGACAATAAAACGTACTTTATCTGTAATTTTGCAAAATAATCTTGGTAACGTGCTCTGATCCAAATATATGTGGGCTCAGGTTACAGACATTTGTTTGTGTTTATGTATATATTATAGTTTACAGGTAGTTACAATTCATTAAATTAAAATAGACAAAAAAAATAACAATATATGCTTAATACATAACTAACAAGTGAGTCGTCTAGAATCAAAGGCGGCTATCTCGTTTTGAGTTTGCAATTTCTGAGGAACTATAAAAGAAAAGGTTATTAAAAATTTATTTTCATTATATTGACATCTTTGATACTAAATGAAGATTTAACGTTGATTTTCCAATGAACATGACCAATATCAATTTAAACAAAGAGATATACTATTAAAAACATTGAACTTTTTCATTGTCAACTAAAAATTTCCAAAAGTGAGATAGCCGCCTTTGATTCTATACGACTCAAGTATAATAGAAAGCCAAATTAACCCATTTGCATTATGACAAAATATGAAAAAAAGGCTCATATCACCAGATTTTTATTTTATATTTAAATAAAAATCACTGGAAATGAAATAAGCTTCATATTTCAGCATCTTAAGAAAAAATGTATTGTAAACACGTATTAATTGTAAACACGTTGTTTTAGTGCATATACAATATTGGTGATAGCGGAAATTTTAGTTATTTCTTTCTAGTATGATTTGTGTCAGTGAGTCTTTATTTATGCTGCCAACATCTGTAAATCTATGTATTTTAGGAAACTCTTTTTTTTCTTTCCACTCGAATTCACTCTCACTATCATTTTGATTACTATCACCTTTGCTACTATCTGATATTATATTCATAATTTGTCTTCGTTTTATTGGCCTAAACACTTCTTCAGAATTATCAGAATCATCAATGAAATTTCTTACAACACTTTCAATTTTTATTTTTTTAGCTAACTGTTAATAATAGTCATCAACAAAATTGAAAATATCCATATGATTCCGCTTAGTGATTAAAATATTTGAGCGTAAATACTCGTCTACGCTCCAGTGATAGTGGCCACTAAAATTGAACTTATATATACTTACACTTATGATGCAAATGGGTTAGAAAAACAGTCACAATACTTAACAAACACAAAAAAAGATATCTCATAGAGGTAGACTATGTTGGTGAACAGGCAGATATCAGTATGAATTGATGTAATAATCAGTAACGTTGATCTTTCGTGGATGCCAAGAAGGAAAAGTTCAAACTCATATAACTTAAAAACTTTAGACTAGCAATTATGGTATTTTAGAAAATGAACAAATAAACAAACTTCAAAGAGCCTGTAATAAACTATAGGCAAATACTCGTAGCTTTTAAATTGTGCTTATTTGCATAGAATGTGATGATCTTAGTGACGTGTAAAAGTACAAGACCTGACATATACTATACAGTGTTTCATCTCTAGTCTATATTCGAACCTATTACAGGAACACGAACTTCCTCTTATAAGGAGGGGGATTAGGCCGTAGTCTGCTACGCTACTTTGGTGCGGGTTGGTAGACTTTATACTCCTATATACTGGTAAGTTTCCTCACGAAGTTTTCTTTCTTTATTGAGTACATTGGTGTCTACAATGTAGTCGGTATAAGTTTGAAATAACCCATTGACGGGACCGGAATTGAACACGCATCCTTTTCGATGGCATTTGATTACCAACGTACTTACAGCCGTTATCTTATCAAAAAATAACCTCTGTGGGTCAAGTCACGCTTGCCTCATTATATATTGACCATAGGGAATCTTTGGTGCTACCCATACTACTAATATCTTCTTTTGCTAGGTTACTTAAGGCAGCTTCTATGAAGCTACATAGTGATCTAGCAGTGAAGAATCTACACTCTTCAGGTCTGAGGTACACCAAACATAGAATATTCATTCACTTTCCGACCAGTGAATCGCAGCCGCAAAATATATGTTCCGTAGTTTCCATTTATCTGTCATAATTCTTGCATCTCGCGTTGCTACAGCGGTTAAAAATAGCGAAAGCATGGGTATACTGGGTATACCTTCCAATGTTCTTTGGCTTGACTATCTAGTGAGAGCGGTAGATGAAAACTGAGTGCAAAAAACGGTAACCAGCTTATTATGACACTCTGAAGGCCTATGTACTCTGCACTGGATCTCTTCAATTTCTATCATCTACTGTCGCTAAATACAAATTCAATGAGCATTTGAGCGCTGAGTTGGCAAGTTATACGACAAGTGGCATTCGCTACAATTAGTTTTGATGAAATACATAACGCTTATGCGCTTTTAGCACGTGACATGTGATAGTTGCAACGATTCTAATGGATCATCATGATCATTATCATCAACCTATGGAGAATCATTATGCCATAAGCCCTCCATAAAAGTCAGATTTACGATCGCCAGGCAGCTTGGAGATTGCAATAGACGTTCATTAAAATCTCCATTAGACTGATGAATTTTTAAATATTATTAACATAAATTTGGTGTGTGGCGCCGGCATAATAATAGCGTCACTTCATCTCTTCATGTGGGTGCTGTGAGAACTAGCTAAGTGACTTACAACCATAATTGGCAGTAACCTTATCCCATTATTCATTCAAAACCTACAGCGATCTCCAAGACGTCTGTCAAGCCTGATTAGGGCAAATCCCTCCTTTTTTTTGGGGAGAGGCCCATGTCCAGCAGTGGACTTTCGTGGGCTAATGATGATGATGATATGATTTTGTTATTTGTATAAGCAATAAAGGCACAGTAGACAAGTGAAGTTGAAGTTTCGTGTTGAAGCAAAAAATACACAGTCGAGCCAATTGATCAATCATGAGGCATCAAATGATGGTGATGACGGATATATCATTCTTACCAGAGTGAATGTTGATATCTCCATCGCCTTTGATATCTATGAGTAATAACTTGCCATGCATTACGTATTGTCCAGTGATGTGAACAGGAAACTCTAACACCAGTTTACACGTCAACTTAGAGGGATCATACCTAAAATAAATTTATTATTATTATTGACTGTAACAACACATTGTTCGCTATGTCGTACCGAGATAATAACAGCATCACTATATATCTTCCAGTGGTTGCTGCGAGAACCAGCTAAGGGATGTACCAGGATAAAGGGCAGCAACGTAATTTTGTTATTCAATGAAAATGTGCTGCGAATTCCAAGACTCCTGCCAGCGTGGTGATTATGGCATGTCTCTCCTTATTAGGGAAGAGGTAAAGGATTTCCTTGAGCTGATGATGATGTAGATGATGATGATGAAACTGTAACCATGCAGTACTATTACCTGGCTCTGCATTATCCCACCTTAAGTATCGACTGACTATTATCCCAACTTTTGCATTAAAGTCGCCTGCTTTTTCAGGGGATGCGACTGTAATACGGGTTAAAATTACTGATTGCTATCTGACGTCATTCCCGTAAGCCTGCATAATCCTGCTAATAATAATAATAATCACTAGCTTTTGTCCGCGGCTTTCGTCCGTCCACATGAATGTTGGTTTCCCGCTACATGGAAAGGCCTCATAAACACTTACATGAGCTCTCGTACCTTAACGGCGGCTACTAAAACAGGAATCAAGCTGTTACTTCAATACTGGACCGATTTTGATGAAACATGCCCTATTATTTAAGTCGGAATAGTACCTTTAAGACTGTAATAGTTTAACCAAAATCTACCCGATGGTTTTTGCGTGAAGCCCGAACAAACAAATAAAACATCGACGGATACGGTTTCAGAAACCCTTAAATAGTCGATCTGAGTAGTTTGTTTTTAAATCTCTTTGATTTTTGAAAATTTGACATTTAACAATTTTATAATAGTATAAATAGATGAGATTAAGACACACACAAAATTGATTCTGTAAGTTCGCTCGCTTTTGGTATTTACATATTTTATTATGCCACATCTGTGGATTTCGAATTCGATTGATTATTAATTTCCATTCAATTTAATCCAAAGACAATCTGTGGTAACTGACGGCTTTTAGCCCTGCGATGTGGAGATTATTAGTTGATTTGCCTATGCAGGACTGATGTGAGACTCGCCCAGTCTTTAATAGTGTAGCCTATGCGATACCGACGCGAGACTCGTGCAGTATTGGTCTTTTAGCAGTAAATCAGGTTTTAATATTGGTATTGTTCTTACATGTCTAGTTTTTCACTTACTATAAGAGTCATTGAAGCCTAGTGATACCTAATCACTACTTATCGGAGTAGACTCTGTTTTATTAAGTGCTAAAGTAGAGTTGTTTAGTGTTTATATAGAACTAGAAACTAAAAACTGCATAATCACTATGCGATTGTGACGATAATGCTTTGTAGCCTATATTCTCCAAATTGTATCTATCTTTCTGCCAGTCTTGCATGCAAGATCAAAACCGTGTATTGGGCGCAACACTACCATTAGAGTTGTGTACGTTCAACAGTGGACATTTGTGGGCTGAGGTATTTAACACGAAAGGTTACTTACACAATGTTTACAAATTTCGTTTTGCTAGTTCCAACTAAACTCATGTGATTAAACTTCAATTTCAAATCTCCCGTATCCGCTTTAATATCCTTTATCGTCAGTGGTTCTAATGGATTGACTTTCAGCTCAGGAATGCCTTTGATAAAGTAGGGCAATGCTAACTCCGCGGATTTGAGGATGCACGTAGAATCCGTCTCGGCACATTTATTGATAAAAGGTGCTGAAACAGTAAAAAAAAGTCACAGAAGTCACTTTCGAACCATATACCTTTATAGTCCCTTAATTTCAAAGGATAATTATAATTAAGATTTTATTAACTTTATTATAAAAAGATCTGAATGACTTAATATATCAACAAAAAATATTTAATCTATATAATTATAAAATTTTTAAATGTCAAATTTTGTAATTTAAAGATATTTAAAAACAAAATACTCAGATCGACTAATTATTTACTTCTGAAATCCATCGATGTTTGTTTGTTTGTTCGGGCTTCACGCAAAAACCAGTTTATAGATTTTAGTTAAACTATTCCAGTGTTAAATGTACTATTCCAACTTAAATTATGTTTCATCAAAATCGGTCTATTAGAATTGAAGATATAGTTTGATCCCTGTCTTAGTAGTCGCCGTTAAGTTACGAGAGTTCAAGTAAGAGTCGTTCATAGGCTTTTTATATGATTCTATAACTGTTTCAGGATTTCCCATTCAGCGGGAAACCGACATTCACGTAGGGGAGCCGCGGACAAAAGCTATATTGAATTACTTTAAAGCAACACAAACTACTCAAAATTATTTCAATATTGGAGATATCTCCACAAAATTTTGATGTGTCACAATGGCTATGATAATTACTGTCATTCTTATTATATCTTTCTGTGTCAATGAGTCCCGGGTTTGAATCTCGGTAGGGGCAAACTTTTTGTGACGAGAATAAATGTTTATGTTTGATACAGGGAATTCTAGTTTGGGAGTTTGGGACATGTAAATGGAAGCGTCCAGAAAATTATTATTATTATTATGATTGTCAAACAACATAGAAATTTTTGGCCGATAGTGACCCAGATTTTTATAAGACAATTTAATAAGACATGTCATGATTTAGATTGGGGGGGATTCTGTTTCTCGTCAGTTCTTATTCTAGCCGGTCGGTTAAGGCAAGTCGGAGATAAAGAACAGGAGCTTACCCCAGGTATCTGGGCCGTGGATTCGTTACACCCGAAAGCTCTCCACAAACTGTCCTACTCCCTTATTATTATTATTTTCTTACCTAAAGACGTCGCTGATGATTGTAACACGACATAGTTGATGAAAAAAACTATTAACTTAAGGGAGTACATTTTGAATGTTATTACACAAACGAAAAGCGCAGGAGTATGGAAGAATTGGCAATCCTCACTATATATAGTATCAAATTAAAGGTCACGCGGTATATTTCTTATTATTTTCTAGACAAACCTGATTATGATTTTTTTTCAATGTTAAATTGTTACAAGTTTTTATAACTTAAACATTTTTATTACATTAGGGTTAAGTGTAAGTAAATCCCATATCCTACGGTTTCGCTTGCGTATAGTATTTTAAGTGATTTATTAAGCTCCGTATTCATGGTAAACATTTATTAAGCAACAGTTGATCAGCATTGTTGAACAACAAAGTTGCTAGAAACTTTGTTTAAATTAATATTTCTTGTCCACACGCCAGTCTGCGTCAAAATGTTGCCCGAGGAGTGTTCATTGTATCTAGCGGATAAAATTACTAGCTTTTGCCCGCAGCTTCGCCCGCGTGAATGTCGGTTTTCCGCTACCTGAGAAATCTCAAAAAATCATACATTTATATAAATAGCCAAGGAACCGCTTTTACTTGAGCACTTGTACCTTAATGGTGGTTACTAAATCAATCTTATCGAATAATATCTTCAATTCTTTTGACAAAACATGCCACAGTATTTAAATCAGTATAGTACCTTTATGACTATAATAGTTTAACCAAAATATGTAATAATATAAAAATGAAGCTCGAACAAACAAATAAACAAACATTGACATATTTGGTTTCAGAAGCCCAAGAAAGAAAGCCAGAGAATTAAATATGTTTTATTTACAAAATTTGACATTTAAAAATTTTCTAATTGTATAGATAAATAGACTAAGAAAAAAAAGAATAATGTGGTGGGTGCAAAACTATCTTCTGCAAAGAGAAAATTTGATAAGTGACCTCAGAATGAGAGACTCCATAATACTGCCATGTTTATAAACTTGTTGCAAACGTTTCCACACACCTCAACAGTAGTTACTAAACTGATGTTTTCGCTTGTCGAGCGAGAATATTTCAACATGCAGTGATCAACTCTGCAACACGCAATGTTACCAGCAACATGTTGAGAGCAACTCCGCAACATGTTGATTCAACTTTATTTTTAAACAAAAATTTACCATTTAGGTAGATCTATGAAATTGCCGATTTTTAATACTGGTTGGTGTGAAGATCGATATATTTCATTCTATTTAAAATTCAAATCAAATTTAATTTTAGAATGTTATAGCCAGGGGTTGGCAACCTTTTTTGGCCGCAGGTCAAAATAAAATAAAATGTGAGCATGAAAGGGATGTTTGGGTCAGAAATATTTTCGTATTTTTCAAATCTTTTTGATTTATATTTTATATTTACTTTATTTTCAGAACGGTTACTTGAAATTATCAGATGGGTCACTCGGTGACTCGCGGCTCATAGGTTATCAACGACTGTTCTTTGTATTTAGACTAGGGTATTCTGACTGTTACTTGTGAAGAAATGTGGATCCTGTATGACAATCGAAAACATTCGTCACAATATTTGGACACAGGAAAGGCAGCCAAACTATGAGGTTGTTTGTCAAAAGAAGTTTCTGAAAATCTAGCACAAGAATCTCTCCTATTATTATCATCCCGATCTATATCAAGATTTATTGTTATTGCAAGAGCTATGGTAACGAGGGGGCTAGATGTTGTAATATATCTGAATGGAATGGTGTGGGCTCGTCTATTAAAAATTAAATTATATAGATACATATATACGATCGAATTTGTTGAACTCACGCCGATATCCCATAAGGGTAGACAGAGACCATAGTATATACTAAATATATATAGTCACGCCTCTTTCCCAATGGGGTAGGCAGAGACCACTTCTTTCCACCTGCTACAAACATTTACTGTAGCAAAGTGGCTATCCGCAGTCCAAATTAAATTATATTCGTTGTAATGCATTTTATAGCTTATACTTAGTCCATATTCGTCCCCATTACAGGGGCACGGACCTCTCCTCATTAAGAGGGGCATTAGGCCGTAGTACTCGAACCAAACCACATCGCGCTGGCTTAGTGCCTGTTGGTAAATTTCACACATCCATGCGGGCTGCAGATCTTGAAAGTTTTCCTTCTCCGTTGAGTACATTAGTGTCAAAACCTACTGAGTTACGGGACCTGGATCGAACCGGCGACCTTTGGGATCGCGGGTCGTGCTTAGCACCACTTGACCAGTAATGTACTAACATACAGCATAAATATGTAAAAGTGCCCAAGTGTTAATGAGTTTATATGTAGTGCAGTGTTCTGCATACTAAGGTGGAAAAAAAATATTGCGTTTAGAATATAACGGGTATTTTTTAGAGGTTTGGTTTTCAAATTGGCAATACCATTTCCAATAACTATCATTTTGAGAGTTGACAGCAGTTGATTTGTAGTCAGTACATTTTGCCATTTCAAGATGAATAAACTTACGCCAAAACAACGCTTGCAAATTGTGCAAATTTATTTTGAAAATCAAGGTTCAGTTAGCCAAACTTATAGTGCGGTGCGGCCATTTTATGGTCGACATAATCGTCCTTCAGGGCAAGTTATTCGGAAAACCATGGATCGCTTTCGCACCACACATACTCTCGTGGAAAGGTGAAATCAACATGGTATTGATGTGACAGAGCTGTGGTTTCAACAAGATGGCGAGCAACATGCCGCGCAGCTGGCGACACCGTCAATTTATTGCGAGAAACATTCGATGAGCGCATAATTCCTCGTAATGGCGCTGTAAACTGGCCTTCGCGATCGTGTGATCTTACATCTATGGATTACTATCTCTGGGGAAATGTGAAGTCGTTAGTCTACGTCGATAAACCACACACGTTGGACTTGTTGGAAGTCAATTGGCTGATATAACGACACAAATGCTCGAAAAAGTGGTGGAAAATAGGTCTTCTCTACCGCGCTTCACTCGAGGCAGCCGTGGAGCACATATGACCGAAATCATATTTCCTGAACACTAATGGCATACAATAATCTTTAAAATAAAGCCAACACCACAGCCATTATCATTATTTATGTGTTTTATTTCATTTTAAAATTGTATACCTATCACATCACCCGTTACCTATCACATCAGACAAAAACTTAAGGAAAAATGACCATTTTACGACCGAATAATGATAACAAAAAAAAATTGAGCGTAACTCCCAAAACTTGTCAAAATCTTTTTTAATTAAAATAGTGAAGTGTATATCTGTACTAAGTATAAATATATATAGATGTAAGTATATAAGCATTGTGGTTAATTTGTTAACAAAATTTTGCGACAAAATATCTGTACGAACACTCAGTCGCACATGACGAAATTATATGATAA
Source organism: Thaumetopoea pityocampa (assembly GCA_017165845.1). NCBI lineage: Eukaryota > Metazoa > Arthropoda > Insecta > Lepidoptera > Notodontidae > Thaumetopoea > Thaumetopoea pityocampa. The sequence continues at coordinate 11,451 of WUAW01006218.1, read as the reverse complement.
CCTAAAAAAACTATAAGCGCCTCGGTTGATCAAGTATTTAGCGACTTTGCATATTACCTAAGATTATATTTTTTTAAATAAATATTTTTATTTATAATATAACTATTATCTTCTAAGGCACTAGATATTAATGCATTTGAGAGGTTTTTTTGTATTCGCTGGTTTGGTGTGTCCTACAGAAGTCAATGCACTCAAAAATTTAACAATATTATTTTTGTCTTTTTAAACTATTAACGCTAATGATGTAATTATCATTCGATTACAATTCGTTATAGAAAAAAGTTTGGGTCATCAATATCCGATAAAATTAATCGCAGGTGTTCGAAATGTATCCATTTTAAATTTTGCTCCTCATCGTCTATTTATCTACCTATATTATTAAAAAAATCTTAAATGTCAATTTTTTAAAATCAAAGATATTAAAAAAACTGTTCAGATTAACTAATTAAGGATTTCTGAAACCAAATCCGTCGCTGTTTTTTGTTCGAGTTTTACGCAAAAACTAGCAGACAGCTTTTGGTCAAACTGTTACAGTCTTAAAGGCACTCTTTCGACTTACATATTGCAGCATATTTTATGCAAATCGGTCTAGAAGAACTGAATATATAGCTTGATCCCTGTTTTAGTAGTTGGCGTTAAGATACGAGAGCTCAAGTAAAAGTAGTTCTATGGCTTTTTATATAAATCCACAGCTTTTGTCTACAGCTTTTGTCCGCAGCCTCCCCGCCGCCCGCGTGAATATCGGTTATCACTGCATAGGAAATCCCGAAACAATTATAGATTTATATAAAAGTCTTAGACCATATTTACTTGAGCTCTCGTACCTTAACAGAGGTCAAGGTCGTACCTAAACAGGGATCAAGCTGTATTTTCAATTCTATTCAACCAATTTTGATGAAATATACCACAGTATTTAAGTCGGAGTAGTACTTTTAAGACTGTAATCATTTGATCAAAATCTATTATCTGGTTTGTGTGTGAAGCTCGAACAGACAAATAAATATCGACGGATTTAGTTTCACAAAGCGGAGAAAGAGAGTTTATTACAGCGATCGAAAAAAAATTAAAAAAACATTTCTAGGTGTCCATAAAATTATCAGAGAAGTGAAAATGTATGTAACAAATTCCAAGTAGACTAAGGCATCTTACGGAAGGAAATATCATCTATCTATCGATGCACTTTCAGATCGGTTTCATACAAAATTCAACGATTTACTAAGAGCATTGGGAAAGTGGTTACTTCGAAACCAGCTTTGGAATTATATACTCTTCAAATTGCACTCCACTCGAATTTGTTGAACTTACTGGTCTTGTAAGATGATATTGCTCATGAATTCATGTGGATTTTAGGTTATAGTTGTATGGAAAATGCTTCCAGTCCCTCCCAGTCCCCAGCTTTGGATGTTTAGACTCTGAAATAGACACATACACTCACGCCGATATCATATAAGGGT
>WUAW01006217.1:149944-172053 GCA_017165845.1 Thaumetopoea pityocampa | reverse complement strand
TGTATTTACAGGTTAAAGTGTTAATGGGGGGATTATTTACAGTTTAATATTATTCGTATTTATAAATTAAAATAAACCGAGATAATGGATATATATTTATCAACTCTGATGAATTAATATTCTAAATATGATATTGACAGCGGTATCGAAATTTTAGAGTTTTCATTTAAATATTCCCGAAAACGTTCCCAATTAGTCCGTATAATTATTACATACAAAATGTAAATTCATTGTATATTGATGATGATAAAGATTTTATTTTCTGAGTCATAGATAACTACAATTGGACTTAATTAGTCATAACACTAACTCAACACTCGTACCCTCCTATTTTTCGAATAATAATAATTTACTAGACATTTTCACACACACTGATCTAGTCCCAAACTAGGAATCCCTGTATCTTGGGTACTAGACAACAATATACACACTTATACAGAGAAGTACAATACATAAATATGTCCATGATCAATTACAAACATTTGTGCTCATCACACAAAGTTTGCACCTGCCGGCATTCAAACCCGGGACCCTTTTGGCATATAGCGAGATGGTTAATGACACCCTGATGACATTGATGATAACGTCATCAGTTATGGGGTCGAAGTGTGGCAGGAGTGGCAGTATCGGAAAAGGGAAGATCTTTCGACCAGACGGGTGTTATGTCTGGCAGGACCTGCCACTGCCCCGACGGTAGATGTCGGGACGTTGTATATACGCTAAGTCGCTATTAAACTTCATGCGCATGATTCAGACTTCCATATTATATCGTCACTTTTAGAACTGCGCCATCTGTTGAGAATGTGTGGTAAGTATTGAAGTAGATCGCCACAGGCACAGTAAGCGGGGTCACTGCCACTGTGCGACGCGGTCAGTGTGCGTCGTTGTTTACCTGTAAACAGACGGCGTGCCCCGCGTCCCAGCCGTAGCCGGTGGGGCAGCCGCAGCGGTACGCGCCGCCCACCGGGAAGCAGGGCGACGAGCCGCACGGGCCGCCCGCGCACGCGTCTTGCGGCACGCAGATGCCGCTCGACGAGCGCACCGAGCCTGCGAACATACATCAGTAAGGGATACAGATCCCATATGTATAGAGTCTACCTCCGCTTAGCTCAAATTTAATTTTAGCAAATTCATCAACTTCAAATGTGTCTTTGAGAGTTGGTATAGTACTTTGAAAGATTTAAATTTCTAACTGTGGTGAAGTTATTGTCGACCCCTGCTGATCAATATAGACCACTTTGGATATCAATGCTTTAGACTCTAACGTTCATTAGAGCAGTTGCGCCAATAAAAAGTTCCCTGGAAGACTTCCTCGCCGATCTATGGTAACTATTACAACATACGTGATATCTTACAGACAACCCACCATTAGTCTGGTGAAGTGAATGCCGAAAGTCACACTTCATTACATTTTTAACACCTGATTAGGGAGCAGATAAGGACTATTTATAAATTGTATTATATAAAACAGACTAAAAAAGGTAAAAATAAAGTTTTTCACAACTGTGTATGCATGTGTGCCTGACTGTACAGGTATTCATGCATACATAGTTGTCAAAATGGCTGTCAAAAGTGCTGATACCTATGTCACAGACCCAAACTAGTTTAAAAAATAAGAGCATCATTTCATTTGTATTTTCATATATATAAATATCCATTAAAAACGTAACATACTACAGCTGTAAAATTATAATGCCGCGGTGGTCCACTGCTGGAAATGGCCATCATCCTCAAAAGAGTACCTATATCCCTTTACTAGTTCACACAACGTATAGATATGGGAATAGAGGATATAACACTATTAAACTGTTTCAGACAGATAAATATTATATTAATTAATAAACTGACCAATAGGACAATCGCAGCGGTAGCCGCCGGCGTAGTTCCTGCAAGGCGACTGGCAGCGACCGTCCTCGCACTCGTCGCGGTCGAGGCAGCGCGCGCCGGACAGGTCCAGCCGGAAGCCGCGCGGGCACATGCAGCGGTACGAGCCCAGAAGGTTGACGCACTTGCCCGGCGTCGGGCATATGCCCTCCTCGTGGCACTCGTTCACATCTGACACATCACAAGCACAACACTTCAGGTATATTTACTAAAATTGTTGCGGTTAACCAAGCTTGCTGAGAGTTGAATATCGGCGTCATCAATTGCAATCACTATTGGCCTTAGACATAGAAGATACAATGGTGGGAGTGTATGGCAGGATAACCCCCCACCCCTTAAAGATGTGTAGTGTACTCACCAACACACGCGTCACCGCGTTTCTCGTATCCGTCCTGGCACGAGCACTCGAACGAGCCCTCCGTGTTCGAACAAGTCTGTTGGCAGGTGTGCGTGCCCCGTTCGCACTCGTCCACGTCCCTGCAGTTGGCGCCGTCCTCGTCCACCTCGTACCCCGTGCGGCACAGGCACTCGTAGGACCCCTCCGTGTTCTTGCACAGCTGTTCGCACGGCGGCGGTCGAACACTGCACTCGTCGACGTCCGCGCAAACTTCACCGGCCGCTTTGTAGCCGCGCCCGCACACGCAACGGAAACTGCGAATACAATTACGTTTAACTCATGAGTCCATTTTATTGGATGACCATCCTTCCGCGTGGACTTTGTGTGTACATTAAATATCGCACAGTGGGGTATTTATGCGATGTATTGTGACACGACCTGGGCTGATTGCTTGCACGCACGCACGCAATTATTCCATAATAATGAAATCTGTGCAAAACGCAGAGCAGGCAAACATAACCGTCGTGGTTAACATCTGCATGTAACATCCACGAATACACCGGTATCAAAACCGTAGCATAACTATTCCGACTCATTAGAAAATGAAAAATTGATAAGTAAACTGCAAAAGGTAGGTGCCCGTAATGTAAGAATTTAGTCAGCACTGTATTATTTATTACATGACAGTGTATGTTGTGTGAATTTACAGTTATCTAATCTAAGAGTAAATTAAAAAAAAAACCTGTTAAAATAGATTATAATTAAAACAATAGGTCTCACCGCTGGGCATAATCTTTTCTCTATCCAAATATGTCTTTTTTTAAATGTCCAGTTCGTCATATTCAATTTGACTAAACACGCTGTTGAGTCTACACTTTTAAAGTGTTTTTTTTGACCAAATCTAAATTGATTGTTATGGTACATGAACCCATTTTAAATCAACACCTATGTACCGTAATCCAATAAATGATTCAAGTTCTGATTATAGTGAATATTGCAAAATATTGAAGTTAATGGTCATCCCTAGTGCAAGTGTCCAAAATATTATATTATATTATTATTCGTATATAAAAATAATCTCGCCTGCCGATGGTGTTCACGCATCTGCCGGGCGCGCAGAGCCCGGGCATGGCCGCGCACTCGTCCACGTCGAACATGTCCGCGCCGCTCCCGATGATACCGTTGTTCTCGCCCGGTATGAGACCAGGGATCAGGCCGCCGCCCAATACGCCGCCGATATTTTTGAGAGAGCAGAGCTCCTGGCGCTCGGAAGTACCGGGCTGCGGGCAAATCTCGCATTCTGGACCCCACGCCACGCCGAGCGTGCAGCAGCACTGAGCCCTAGACAGTGAACACAATTTATTGTCTTGGCCTCCGATACATAAAATAGTACTATTTCTTAGTTACAACTATGAATATTTTATTTTTATATGAAATATACACTACGAGACAACTCACAGGTCCCAATGATGTACCTCTCGCTCGATTAATAACAATAAACAACAATAAACATTTTTCACCCGTCCACACTTATTCGTTTCCGCTTCAAGCGCGTCAGTTGTTTTTGTGCAAACTCAAACTAACACATTTGTTATTTTGAGTACGTAATAATGCAAGACACGACAATATTTAGCTAATTTTAAACAAAAAAGAAAATTGAGTTTTGGAGGAAAAATGGGGCACATGGATCCATTTCCTTATCTTTTTTTGGAATAATTATTTATCTAATATTGTCAATAACAATATTATCGCTGTCCTTTCGCATAATCTTTCGATGAGTTAAAGGAGGCGCGACAGCAATACATTTTACCAAATAACGTTCCTTGAAATTCCGCACTATATCCTCTAAATGAGAAAAAAAAATCCAATAAAATGGTGACTTACTTGGTGACATGGGCGGGTGGCGCCGGTGTAGAGGCCATGGACCGCGGCCACGGCTCTGGCATGCAGCGTCCCGACACCAGGTTGCGGTGGCACATGCCCGTGCGGTGGTCTGCACACACCGCCATTACTCACTCGAGTGACCACAAATATTGTCCCGAGGTCATCGGGGTCTCATATCGGCAAGAGCTGTGCCGTGTGACATCATCCCCAACAACCCTTACGTGGGATAGTGTTATGGCCCGACGACGGCCGATGATGGCCGAGCTATCCTGTAGATCGCTACAGTGAATGATACTCTGATATTTCCATTCTACGTTTATCCGCAATTCTCCAGGACATCGTTCTAATGTGAGGTGGAACACACCCACGCTATGCTTTCAGTTCAGTATTTCCTTACCAGTTATTCATTTCTGTGTGTAATTTGTTATTTAATGTGTCCTGCCCTGCCTACTTTGACCTTTTTACGGTCGGAAGGCGCTACTCGGGCGCCACGGCACTTCGCGCCTCATCTCGAATGACGCCTGAGCAGCGACAACTGGTGTTTATGTTATTGCTTGGAGTTAACGAAAATACAAGAGATAGAGCATAGAACGAACACTCCCGCATGGTGTTCAAATAGTTGTTAGAAAATTCGATGTTATCATTAATTATCGCGTCGACCTGTCACCTCGCTCGACCGAAAAAGCCGTCGAACGCAAAAGATTACATACTGTTGATCTTTCGACTCGCTGACGATCACGCACAAGCGTGTGATATGGCGCCAATGTTAAGAAGCCAATCATACATCTAATGATATTATTTTACCACATAATAATGTATTTTTTACCATTTGAATCATATTTGTTACAATAAGTAAATGGCCTTCCAGGAAAACCATCAGCACATCCTCACGTGACCGGCAGTGAATGTGTCAACCCATTAAGGACTGAATTTTATTTTTATTATATAATAATTGTAAATGGATTATGTTTACGGGTTTAAATGACTATTAATAACACCATTTCAGTAAATATTTGGTTGTTTACTTATATTTGTGTTCCTTATACGGAACGCAAGTATTTAATGGGTTAAGCTTTTGAACACCAGTATAGATCATAGCCTATATCGGTGACCTCGAATCTGTTACCGACAACCTTATTTAGGATTTTGTCACATAATCTTACAGCACAACTCTCTCAACAGAACACGCCGTAGCGTAAAGCTGGTGTACACAAGCACGCACCGATGCATGCAGTGCCGTCGTCGCTGGGCTCGTACCCCGCGTCACAGTCGCACATGAACCCGCCGTCGATGTTGATGCACACGCCGGGCGAACACCGCTCCGCGTTCTCCGCACACTCGTCGATGTCCTCGCACGCATCGGCCGCGTCGTGCGGCGCCGACGTGCGCCGATAGCCTGCGCGCATAATGTCTTTGTGAGGAAGGTTCGACTAAAATAATGTGCAGCACATTTGTGTGCGAATATGTTGTACAAAACTTCATGTATGCATATATTGTGCAGCGTTTGCTATTTGTGACGTTTACTCTTTGAGTCTATTAAGATAAACATTAGGTCCTATGCCTTACACTGGTGTAGTTTCACCCTCATTTAATTTGTATCGAAACTTTAAGGATGTGAATCGCCTCTATAGGGGTTTGTATGTTGTGTGCCCTTATACGGGGCCCGTAGAATCACACAAATCGTCAGGTCGGCTATCTAGAATAATTCTGAAATCAAAGGTTCTTCTTCATGTTAAATAAGTGTTTTCGATTTCTAAAGGGTTCGGCGATTTTAGATTGTTTTATTTAATCCATGACTAGTGCTTTCTTTGCTAAATCACTAATTCAAATCCCGGTGTCTAAGGGTAGAATTTAACTAATATCTAGTACCTAAGAAACAGGAAATCCTAGTTTGAAGCTATATCAATGTGTGAAACATAGAACAACAAATACGGGGAAGTGTGAAGTGGGCGTGGCACGCATATCACAAGTATGCGCAACACCTCGCACTTACTTCAATTTTCATCGTCGATGTATCCCAGTCGTGTTATAACACTGAAACGAGTCGTTTGTCTTACAATATTCATTATTTTCGTAGCTATGCCGTACTATTCCATTTTCGTGTGCAAATGATATGATATGATAGTAGGAAAACAAATCTTAATAATGGAGGGGTTTCGTATCATCGGTAAGTACGATTTCATATATNCTATTCCATTTTCGTGTGCAAATGATAATATGATAGTAGGAAAACAAATCTTAATAATGGAGGGGTTTCGTATCATCGGTAAGTACGATTTCATATATTTTTTTTTAAACTTGTAAAATTTCAATTCTATAAAAATTTTAATAGAAATTAAGCTAAAATTATCCTTAACACTCAATAATAAAGTTTACTTTGGGTTGAGTGCACCGTTCAAGATTTCATAGTAGGTTCATAATCGCGTTCACTGGAGAAGTGCCATCTATTACATTATTGCGGAATTTATTTGCCTAGTTTGCCTGTTGATTACAAAATGTCGTAACAACTTTCTATAATATAGTAAAATAAATTTTGTGTTAATGTGTATAGTCTAATCTATAATATGGTAAAATAAATTTTATCTCAAAGTATAATATCGAATATAAGACTGCCTAATTTATACCACTTTTGCGAAAATATTATATATTCTATCAGAAAAATTATTCAATAGTAGTGTATTTTTTGATTAACCATTTATTTGTGTGAGTTCGGCGACAGCGTTTCCCGTATAAATTTCAATGTATCGCACTTCCCCGTATTTTTGTTCTATAGTGTGAAAGTATCCAGAATATTATTCAACAGTTAAAAGCCTTAAAACCCGGTTACGGTTGCTGACGAGTTCGTTGGTACTAAGGACGAAGCAGAAGGGAAATCGGCTGTGCGTCATGTTAAGACAACAGAGCAGTCGGAACAAGAGCACGAGTTGAACGTTACCTTCGGGACATTTGCAGACGTAAGAGCCGACGACGTTCTCGCACGCGTGCGGGCACACCTTGTTGTCCTGCGCGCACTCGTCGATGTCGCGGCAGTGCACGCCGTCGGCGGCCACCGCGTACCCGTACGGGCACGTGCAGCGGAACGAGCCGGCCGTGTTGTGGCACCGGAACGTGCACATGGCGCGCCCCTCCGCGCACTCGTCCACGTCCACGCACGTCTGCGCCAGCGCGAAACGACCTCGTGTTAAGTACTATCTGCACCCTAGTACTATCGCGACCTAAGTCGAGATCTGTTGCTGTTATTGTAGATGTGAAGCAAAATAGAATGACTACCTGCCGTTTAACGTCATTCCCGTAACCCCCACAATCAACAATTATCATTCATACCAGTGGGTCCCACACCGAAATAAAAAATAGATTATCATTCATATCTCTCGTCCCACCTTAAATAAATCCGTGGTAATTGCTATTTAACCTCTTTGTCCTCGACACTTGCGCTACATCCTAGAATTTGATCTTTTCCATATTGGCCAGCTTCAATGTTCTCAGAGCAGAGCCCATAAAAATAAATTGCGTACCCCATAAACGACATAAATTTTGAAACTTTGAAAAAGGTTAATACTAGAGTGTTCAAACAGCATGCACAATACACCGGGCTGCGGCGTTTCACGCACAGACTCGTGCAATCGGTAGCAAATACGCCGTAATCTCCAGACTTGGCAGGCGTTTTCGAAACCGCAGTAGATGTTGGTTAAATTGCACGATAACACAGCTGACAGTCCTGATGCATCCCCCAGCTGGTTCTCACAACACTAACGGAAAGGGATGAAATGACACTATTATTACGCCAGCACCACTTAACAAACATCAATCCTATTAGATGCTTATTTGCTACAGCCGGCAATCGGCTTACCACAATCTGAATCATACATCCATAAAATATATATTTCGTAATCACCTAATAAATAAACCTTCAAAACCACCTACCAAAATCCTCTTACCAAATATTTCTTCTTACTAAATACTTGTTAAAGCGTCAGGTGCGCGGCCTCTCACCTGTTCGGGCCCCTGGGTGAAGCCGAAGTTGCACCGGCACTCGTACCCCCCCGGCGTGTTGGTGCACGTCCCGTTGCCGCACACGCGGGGGTCCGCGGCGCACTCGTCCGCGTCCACGCACGCGAGGCCCGTGCCGTCCAGCGTGTACCCGGCCGGGCACTCGCAGCGGAACGAGCCGTCGGTGTTGATACAGCGGCCCCCCTTGCACACGTCCGGGCGAACTTTGCACTCATCCAAGTCCTGGCGACATAATACCATAACTGTGTACATATTTATTTAAACTACAAAACATATTACAATCAAATACAAAACAAAGCATATAAAATTAGCCGAAAGCCGTTGTTTTACTCACTATAACTTTGTGATAGTAATTATGATGTTTGCATTTTAAGTTATGCACGTCATTCGATTGGGAATCAAACAATGCACCGTGTGACCGATCATATCGTATGGTTAGAGTTAACAGAACGTGCGCTTTTAATGTTTTTATAAAAATAAAATACATTTAATAATTATGTACTATGAGTATTGAAAGAGACATATTTTTTGCTCTCGTGAAATAATGACTTACGCAGTGTTAGAACTTAAGCGACTATATATTAGTACTCGATCAAAGTGTGTCATACCTGAGTGAGATTAGGTCGGCCCATTCCACCTTGACAGATCCGAAGGAATTCGGTGGAATCGGGCGCCGGACAACGCTCACAGTATCTGCCCCAGGCAGCGCCTACAGAGATATAATAAATAACGTCAGTGTCGGAACCCGTGCCTCATATTGAGTCGTCGCGCACACATCGTTCATGTGTAAAGACAGTGCGGAGGACTGTAGAACGGACATATCTGTCCAAACTATGTTGGAGATAACGCGTCTCGGAGATAGATTTTGATTGAATAACAAGACGACGCTGCAGCCCATTACTCCAGTACCTCCCGTAGCTGGTTCTCACAGCACCCACGGGATCTAAAGACGGTATCATACGCCGGCCTCACGCAGCAATGTTATGTTAGCTAAACTATGTCATGTTTTTATCTATTCGTAATCTTCACCAGTGAATAACAGACGAAAGGAAAAATGATAAGTTCACTGTTACAACGACAGTACCTTCAGAACAACAGCATTCAGGCCTTCCTAGCTGTAGCGGCCTGGCCTTGTGACACCGTCCCGACTCCCACTCGTCGTAGCAAAGCTCCTTGCGTTCGTCCACGCAGATGGCCGCGGGCTTGTCGAAGCGCCATCCGGGCGGACAGTCGCACACGTACCTGGTGTTGAAGATGAAATAAATAGATTATAACATGATACGTAAATGATTTATAATACGAAAAATTTAGACAGTGGCAGCTGAAAAAGGCATCGCGGAATACAAGGCATTCGTCATTATCTTCCGCGTTTGGCATATAACCGCGAGAAAATTCGCGAGTCACCTCCATGGCCGGGCATAACGGCTACAAAATGCAGTTTTTAATGGCTGCAAATCTCACGTAACCGTTGTGCTGTGCCTTCGACGCAGCGATGGGCATTAGGCATTTTCTGTACGATAAAAAAGGGCTGATTAGATGTCGCAGATAATCCTGAATCTCAAGATATCCTGATAATACCTCTCTCCTCATATTCCTCAGTTGTCTTATGCATCAATTTTATATACAACAAAACATTAAAACTAATTGTGTTAAAACGCAAAAGTCGCTATAAACAACAATATCACCCAATTTATATTTAATACAACTTGAATCCCATAACTTCACTCGTTACATGCAAGATATCATAGCGATCCCTTGCCAAATTTCAATTGCCTTGTAACGGCTCAACTGTTAAGTTCAACAAAAACGTAACAAACAAATAGACGGACAAACGCATTCTCGTTTTATTTATTTATTTAGCTTGAAAGACCGTAATAAATAAAAGTAATAAATAAAAGAGACACAAAAAGAATATGAAGCAATGTTGCCGGAACTATAGATATGCCATAGATCTATATCCTGTTTAGAAAGGTTTACGTTTAGTCCAAATAGTCAGAAGAAGCATTTCAAAAAGTCTACAGAATTTTACATAAACATTATATGGAATTCCATAGATTTCTCAACCTGGCTGTATATTTTTAAAATTGAGTATGAACTATCATCATACCTTACATCAATTATTAACTTACCTTAATGCCCTCAACTGAACAAGGCGAGTGCCTCGACGCACTTCGACCCTATGGGATCTTTTGTACTGCCCCAGTTGTGCTTGACCTCAGTCCTCTTACACCTGTTATTCTTATACTACTAGTGTTAGGCCAGATGCTGTTCTAACGGTAAAGAGTCAATATTCCTATCGTTATCGCCAGCCCTAGAAGATACATTCGCCTTCCGGCCAAAGAATCACAACAGCACAGCAAGTGTTCCACAGTTTCTTCAGCGATGTCACAATATCGACATGCTGTATTGTTGGATAAATCCATAATAAAGTATACGTACCCGCCGTTGAAGTTCCTACACTCGCCGCCAGCGCACACGTACTGTATTTCCTTGCACTCGTCTCGGTCGACGCAGCGGCGGCCCACCAGCCGCCAGCCGGGCCCGCACGAACATTCGAAACTAGACCACAATCCATAAAATAAACGCTGCGGCCCAAAACTAAACCGTACGTGCACAAAAGAAACGGATCACAGTAATAATATTGTAAATAACATATTAGGCAAACAAAGTATTAAAGTATAAATATGAGATACTAGCTTTTACTCGCGGCTCCGCCCGCGTGAATCTAGGTTTTCCGCTACCTAGGAAATCCCGACATCTTCATAGATTTATATAAAAAGTCACAAAACCAATTTTACTTGACCTCTCGTTTCTTAACAGCGGCTACTAAAACGGGGATGAAGCTATATCTTCAATTTTACTAGACCGATTTTGATGAAACATGCCGCAGTATTTAAGTCGGAATAGTACCTTTAAGACTGTAATAGTTTAACCAAAATCTACCCGCTGATTTTTGCGTGAACCCTGAACAAATAAACAAACGAACAAACAAATATCGACGCATTTGGTTTCAGAAGCCCTTAATTAGTCAATTTGAGTATTTCTTTTTAAAATATTTTTTATTTTAAAAAATTTGACATTTAACAATTTTATAATAGTATACATCAAATAGCACTGGATTTTTTCTTATTAGTTTCGCTTATTATTTATGAACTAAATCCTAGAATTGGACTAGATAACTAATCATAATTCTTTGTAATCTGACATAGACCGTACATAATTCTATTATGTCAAGTCTTTATTTCAACAAATATTTTATTCGAGTTAAGAATAAAATGTCCGCTTATAACATTTTATTGTTTCTTGGGAGTATGAACGTCAACTCCACGATTATCAATTAGTACAATTCTACCACCATATCTAGCTATGAATCCTATCCATCCAAAGATTATTTGAGAAAGATCATCTATTGCGATAAGACCACCCAATATTTCTTATTTATTATGTTTGTAATATTCATTTATTTGTGTACAATAAAGAGTACTCTATTCTACTCTAGCACCGCGCTGACTGCACTGCACCACACGCACCCGCCGTTGGTGTTGGTGCACGAGGGCGAGCCGTCGCGCCCGCACGGGTGCGACATCTCGCTGCACTCGTCCACGTCGCGGCAGTGGCGCGCGTCCGCCGTCAGCGTGTACCCGGGGGCGCACTCGCACCGGAACGACCCCACCGTGTTCCGGCAGCGGCCGTTACGGCACACCATGCCGCCTTCGCGGCACTCGTTGATGTCTGCACGTAGCACATTGTCACATAGTGAGGCTCAGTTTAACACGAGCAGGATTCATTGCTAACGAGACATCCAAGGTAAGAAGTAGGTATTTAATTAATAACTGGTCCCAGAGAGAGCGCTCGTTCACGCTAACACTACCCCATAAGTCTGTTGTTACTGCAGAGCCGATGCCTGTGCGCCGGATTTAGTTGATTGACAGGCGTCTGACGTCTACACCTTCATTATCTACTTATAAAAAGTCTAGTGTTGGAGGTAAATCTCCTCTGTAAAAGAAGAGATGTTCATACTCCCATCTTGGAGATGGTATACAACATCTATATCATCTCCAAGATGGAAGCATGGAAATGTAGATGATATAGATAATATTGATGTTACTTTAATCACAAGATAATACTGCTGCCAAATTGTGGCGCCCGCGGACAGAAGTGGAGTGATGCTATATAATAATAGTAATATGCAGGCGTAAAACAGAAAGCCCTCACCATGTCACTGAGATGCAAACGGGTACCCAATGCATGCCTTCCGAAACATGGAGGAGCTAAATGTGAGCGTACTCGGGCGGAGTAACTTATGCCGCGTATAGATTGGGGAAACGTAACATAAAACTTAACACACGTTGAATCATATTCGCCTAGTGTGTGCGTGTCGCACGCACGAACCGCGCCTCACTCGCGCATACACCCTGAATTCAGCCTGAACGGCTGTGTCAAAGCGATCGCGCGCACAAGCACGAATATGGAAAAAAGCTGCAGCACACACGTACACAGTTTGAAAAATTTATTTAATTCCACAAAATTGTACGGCACAAACGTCTTGGTCATCAGTTTTTCATTTGTTGATGTATTATTATCCAATGAATTACTGACATTTGTTGGAGCCAGAACTGGTCGTAGCACTCCGCTTCGCTTCGCGTATTCGCGGTAAACCGAAAAAAACAGACGCGCGGAGCAAAAGCACTGTTGTAAATAAGTCATATTGGAATGTTTAATTTCATATTACGTTTCACCACCCTGTATGCGACATATAGCCGTCACGAGGGACTCCGACTGTGGAGCCGCACTGGCCGTCAATGCATTAGTTACCGATGCAGTCATTGTTGGCGCCGGGCTTGAACCCTTCGTCGCAGTGGCAGGTGTAGGAGCCGGGCAGGTTCTCGCACGTGCCGTTCCGACACATGGGCCGCGGCCGCGCGCACTCGTCGACGTCGCGGCACACGTTGTCCCGCAGCGTGTAGCCGGGCTTGCACTCGCACCTGACGTCCATTAGTGTAATGCGGGGAAACGATATATCTCAATATGATGTGAAAAAAGAGGACTACGTCCTATACCATATACCATTGTGTAGTTTGTTGAACAAGTTTTTAAAATATCATAATCACTTGCAATAAGCCTTCTCTTTTACGTCATCTGTCTCTCTATTGTGAACTACTCTTAGCCAGGGGTCTTGAAATTTAGTTTTGAATAAATTACGAGTAATATTGATTTATAAAAAATGATATATTCCAAAGACAGACAGATATATCATTGACCCATCCGTGCACCGGTAAAGCCGGTATTTCGTCTCCTACACGTGGCCCACATTCAGTCAGATACCTACTCCATCTATCATTGTTATACCTCGCAACGTGTCCTGTCCATCTCCACTTCAGTTTAATAAACGTATTATTTATTTTAATCTGTTTAATACCTAATTGCAGAGTT
This sequence comes from Thaumetopoea pityocampa, assembly GCA_017165845.1. Taxonomy (NCBI): domain Eukaryota; kingdom Metazoa; phylum Arthropoda; class Insecta; order Lepidoptera; family Notodontidae; genus Thaumetopoea; species Thaumetopoea pityocampa. The sequence goes on along the minus strand of WUAW01006217.1, from coordinate 158,504 downwards.
TTGACTGCCAACGTTTTATGTTTATACAATCCTGTCCACAAACACAAAGATTGTGTGAAAGTCGCAGTTTGAGAAAAGACACCGTATATAAATACACATTACGTAGTTATAATCATCTACTAAAATGTGTTAAACTAGTGTGCAACAAAAAATATTCCAATCTATAAACTTATTATTATTAAGAAAATGAATTTCCAACATTTCGGTAGTTTTTTAGATGCCATTATTACGAACTTTTGTAACTAATGGAGAAGAAGATTCAATAAAAGACCGCGCTTATAATCACCTAGCCGCTGGTCAGTCCAGATGGAGACTGGCTGAACTACCTGCAACTACTGTCCTAAGACAAACCAACGCCTATACTGACCTAGTGACAACTCGTTAATAAAACCTTTCAATGTAGACAATTTTTTCCCTCGCCTTGTCCCTACCAGGTCCATATATGAGACTCTCTACTGTCTCTACGAAATCGAGACCCACTGGCTCAGAAAACAGGATCACTACCACAGAGCTAATCAGTAAAATGTTTTTTTAGTTGTTAGCCAAAACGGAACGTTGGAATATATATCCTGTCAATATTCTGAAATGACAATGTCCTGTCATTGTCAATTTGAATGTTCCCAGCCCGCGCACGGCGTTACCTCAATAGCCCATTCTTAACAAGAGGTCCTTCAGAGCACAATTTTCAATAATGCGTAATATAGTGAATAAGGATGTACCTGTACGAGCCGATGGTGTTGCGGCACTCGCCGTGCTCGCAGAGCCGCCCGTCGGCGCACTCGTCCACATCCTCGCACTCGTCCTGCGCTGAGGTCAGCCGGTAGCCGGGCGGGCACCTGCACTCGTACGCGCCGGGCAGGTTGGCGCACTGCGCGAGCCCGCGGCACGGGCTCTTGTGCAGCGCGCACTCGTCGATGTCGCGGCACAGGTGGGACGTGGTGTCGTGCTCGTACCTGTGCGAATAGAACCGTCAACAATGAGAAACACAAAGAAGTTATTATTCGACCTTCAATACTATTATATCCCGCATATCATATTCCGTATAAGTCCATTAATCCACTTAAGCCGCCATCATGATTCACTCTCATATTATCCTAACTTTGACTGTGACATAGATTTATGAATGATAATAAATGGCGATAGTAAACTTGGAGTGCAATCTAGGAGCCGTCCTAAGATGCGCTGGTTGCCTGTCTAGAGCGAGGACATGGAAGTTTGTGGACTCACTCATATTAAAGATTAAGTAAAGTAGTAGTTCGTAGTAAACCCACTCCGGGTTTAGTACGAACCAAAATAACAAAAGCCGCGATTAACACGTTCACGCCAGCAGCATATTTCATTTTACTTTCCCACAGGCGGTTACACTTAAAGCTCTTCTGTGTCGGAGCGAAAGCTAATTCAGAGCGTAAACCGAAAATGTTTCGCAAGTGTGGCAGTTTTTTACGTTACTCTTTTAACGCTATCGCTGTTATGTGTTATTGTGCTGCCATGTGTAAATTGCATTGTGCGAGCCACCGGTGGTACTCGCCGGCATAAACACTAATAAAGATGGTGGAAAATAATTCGAATTGCTTTATTAAGCAACAATAATGTTTTCAAAAGAATCTAATTTGAGAAATTAATAAGAAATGTATTAAGGAATGAGCACTAACCCATGGTCGCACCCGCACTGGAAGCCAGTGGGTGTATCGTGGCATGTACCAGGCTTGCACAGTTGTGGCATGATGTCACATTCGTTGATCGGCTTGGTCTCATTGGTGACCGGGTTGAAGTACTCGCCCGGCTTTTCTCCGCAGAGAGCCATATGGTCTTGCGAACCGCGCTCCGGGCACGCCTCGCACGGGGCGCCCCACGCCTTGCCCACGGAACAGCAGCAGAAGGACTTGGTTTGAGGCACGCCCACCGGGCTGGTGCACTGCTCCATATCCGGGTCCCATTCCATGTAGCACTGTCGTTGGCGGACGTCGACGCACTCCTCTATGTAGGGAATAATTTAATATAAAATTATTTATTAACGATATTTCACTTACCACTTTAAAACTCGGACTGTTTAAAATGCATTAGATATTATTTTTTAGAATTCAGAAATTAGAACAAACAACTATTAAAATATGATGAATGAATGAAATGATAGAGCAAAAACATAAGAAATGAACTAAAACTACACCAGTATAATGAAAGCAAAAATGGGTTTGTGTATCTGTTTATAGCTATTCACACTTCATTCGATAAAACAATTATTTAAATTGCAAGGAAATTAAATATAGGACGGCGAAAAGCCACGAATTATCGTCATCATCCTCGTCATAAAGTTTTATGAGCCAACCTGCGAGTTTCAGCTAATACCCTACAAAATATGCACAATCAATTTCAAAATTAAATATAACTCGAAGAAAAATGAAAGCTTTAGAACAAGGCTCTTTCAGGAAAAATATATTTTTAATGTATGTAACATGTCACCGGAGACATTTTCTACGAGATCGAACGATTATAATAAGACGAAAGTTAACATGTATAAATTTTAGATAAAACAATAAACCGTAAGAATAGTTATTCATAAAAAAAAAAAAAAAACATAATGCCTAAAATCGGTAGTGGTAGCGGTAGTCGATGTGCTTTCTAAAACTTACCAAGCGTGCGAGCTAACTGCCCTTATTTCTCTTCACACGAGTAAAATTGGGTACTCAAAGATTTCTTTTGTGAAATTCTTTATATTATGAATGAATGCTTATCGTTCTTCTACGAGTATCATATGCAGAAATACAAGTATTTGTTATGTGATTAAAAATACTTACTTCCGTTGGGCATGGCGACGTACCCCTCGGGGCACAGGCACACGTACGAGCCCTGCATGTTCCTGCAGATGCCGGCACCGCATATATTCGGCTTGGCGCACTCGTCGATGTCCTCGCACTTCTGCTCGTCGGCGGTGAGTTGCCAGCCGTCGCCGCACGTGCACACGAACGAGCCGAACGTGTTGGTGCACGTGCCGTGCTCGCAGAGGGCCGGGTGTTGGACGCACTCGTCGATGTCCGCCAGAGTTACCACGTACGAAGGCTAAGACGAAACGTCCGAGTTTATTATTTAATCATATATTTATCATCATCACCATCAGCCTGTGGTAGTCCACCGCTAGACATGGGCCACCGCTTTAACAAAATGGGGGTTCGCTATAATCTCTACGGTTAGCGGGCGTCTTGGAGATCGCGGTAGATTTTGATAGAAGAGCAGAATAATGCTGCTGCCCATTGTCCTGGTACATCCCTTAATTGGTTCTCACAGCAACCACGGGAAGACATGAAGTGACGCTATTGTTATGCCGGCGCCACACAACAGTATTTATAATGACCTTAAAAGACATTTAGAGACGGATACATTTTATTTCAAGATTTTAACAGTTTGGCTGCTGAAGGAACAAATTGAAATCACATGCTCCGCAAACGCAATAAGCTTTACTGGAGGTATAACCTTTACAGATTCGCAGCAGCGTTATTGCACTCTCCGCAAACTTGTCATAGGAAACGTTATCGCGCTCTTCGTATTTTTAGCACAATATAAGTAAAAGTTTTTGGCATAACAGTCAATCAGTAAGTTACCTGAACATACAGTCATAAAGGATGTACGAATGTATACTTTATTTACGTGTATTACGTATCTTTTTATTGCATTAGAATAGAAAACTTTATTTGTTAACAATAATATGAAATTTTAGTCCATTTTCGTCAAGCCGTTTCTGAAGAAAAAGGTCTTGGCAAAGAGGCCGACGAACTACAAGTGATATCCTATAATGATAACATTTTCGTTTCATTATAAATAACGAAACCCGGAGATATAATATTATACTTGTTCCTTGGGTAAAGAATGGGATTAGAAACGGTGGCGTCTCTATTCACCTCACGCTCGCACATCATCGCTATGTACACTAACATCCGCCAGTAATGACCACAAAATCGTTTTTTTTTTACTTTTCTGTACTGTTTTATTTGCATTACGCTGTAGTGACAACAAGCTCGATCAACTGCTATTTCTTATCCCATTCTTTGACTGCACGAGTAACACTTGCCGATGTTTGCGCCGCTTATAAAATCTACTTTAAAGTGTGACAAAGTTACAATTTCTTTCAATCGTTTGGAGAGCCGTCTGTTTGCTTGTGGCATACTTACAGGCTCGAGCACAGGCTGGTACCCCGGACCGCCAGGACACAGTTGTCTGTACGCTTCTGATCCAGGCTCCGGACAGAGATCACAGTAGTTGCCCCACGCGGCACCTGGATGGGCAATAACGACACACACTTATCTCGGTTTACATTTGACACAATCAGCGTCGGTCACGTGAGAATGCGTTGATAGTTATTACTTCGTCGTAGAAATGGGTTTCCCGGAAGACCATTTACTTACATATATACATACAATCACGCCTATTTCCCTGATTCTCCGACAGGGAATCAAACCCCTGTCTCCCGCGTGACAGTCGGGGACACTAACTACTATACTACCGAAAAATTAAGGTAGGCAGAGACCACTACTTTCCACATGCTACAAGTAAAGTGGCTATCCGTAACCCACTTTTCACCCTCTTGGGAAACGAGACGTAGGAAACCACGACACCGCCATTTTTGTAGGGTTCAAAAGTTCCTCATTGCGTTCTCACGAAAAGGGAGAAGAGCCAGGAATATCGAACTAGGGAAAAGGACTACTATAGGATACTATATAGGATATAGGAGACTACTATCTCGGAAGGAGTAAAAAGAGACAGTAATAGCTCGGGGGGCCTGGGTCGCTTACCCATATACTTATGTAAGTCTACTTGCCGGGCAATCTAAAAGACTAAGTACTCCCTGACCTGACCTGCCATTTACTTATTTATAACAAATATAAGTGAAATGTGATAATAAAATATTGTTATGTGGTAAAATAATATTAATAGGCGCGTGATTGTCTCCTTAACGTTGGCGCTACATCACACGCTGGCGGGTGATCGGCAGAGAAAGTGTTAATCTGATAAACCTAGCTCAAATCGTAACAAAATACAAATTCCTCAGAACTGAGTATTTGACTACATTATAACGTGATGCACCGAAAGAATATATTGGTAGGAGTATTCCTCTCCTGATTAGGGGAGGTCCGTCCCCTTCTAATGGGCACGAATAAGAACTGGGGATGATGATGCCTCGATATTATACACATCATTAGCATCATTATCGTTCTACATTCATTCATTGTTATCATTCTGTGAATGGTAAATGATTCTCTAGTACTCACCAACTGAACAACAGCACGCAGCCATTGTGCCGTCTTCGGATAACTCGTCGCTGTCGCGGCAGTGCTCCGTGCCAGACCTCAAATCCACTTTACCGTAACAGCGAGCCTTCCTCGAATCTGTTGCAAAAAAAACAATAAATACTAAGCACTAATAGTTGAAATTTAGTGAACCATGTTGTTAAAACTTTCAACGATATGGATGGAACGTGGTAAAAATATGAAAAAAAAACTTTTTAGTAGTATATAAATTAAATAACTTGGCCGTATGGCGTTACAGTCGTATGTCGCCGTGTCAACACATTAAAGTCGTTCGTGCCACTCAAAGGCGTCGTATTTAACGACCGAGTCTGTAATGAAATATCATCGTACTAATGTTAATTAGTTTAATGTGTTGACACGGCGACATACGACTGTAACGCCATACGGCCAAGTTATTTATTTATTAAATACTTAAATGTGTACAAGCAGACTTAAGCATCTTTTGGATGTAAACTTCTACCGTTAAATTTGAATTTGAATACAACACTATTATGAAATGTGTTCGTGAACACTTCATAGTAAACGCTTCTAACACAAAAATGACAGAAATTAGGTACTTGTTCAGATAGAAGATAAATAGATATTCAGATAGAATATAAGAATAAAAGAGAGCAAGCTCGTTTGTTGTTTAGAATATTTCTCTCTTCCTCTGCCGTTTTATCCCTCATGATATACCAACCGAGTTTGATAACCAATCGAGGTTTAAAAAAAATTTACTTTTATCATTTATACAAAATCACACACGCTTTTTACACAAGTAAAAAAAAATACGATTACTGATTACTGATATTACATATATGTCTTACTAATATTATTTCAAATGTATGTTTCACGTGAGTGGGGTCACAAATGAAGCTGGTTACTGATAATTTCCTTTGGATGTCTGTAATTGGTTTATGTCTTAGATTCTAAGATCTCGTAAATAGAACCAGCTGATTTATGTATAAGAATAAAGAGCAGCAGCCTTATCTACCGCGATCTACAAGATGCCTGCCAAATATGGCAATTGTGGGAAAACGTCCAACAGTGGACTTTTACGGGCTGATGATACTGACTGTAAATCGTACTTCTTCTAATACATATAGTACATACCATAACAAGCAGTGCCGTCGGAGACCAGCTCGTAGTTGGGCGGGCAGCGGCAGATGTAGGAGCCCTGCGTGTTGATGCACTGCCCGTACTGGCACGACTGCGGCGACTTGCACTCGTCCACGTCCGTGCAGTTGAAGCCGGGCATCACTGTTGTATAACACAAATAAACGTTTAGGTCACTGACGCACTTGCCAACAGTTTGTGGCATCCGACAACTTGGAAACAATTTGATCACAGGCCCTTTGATCACAGGCCCAACCATTTGTTAGCGGCCTATTGACGAATACAATTAGATTAAATTTGCAGCTAATTTGATACAGACGGTCGCAAACTAATTGAGTTTGTTTTAATTATCCAAAACACTATTTGGAAGTGAATCTACGACTTTCTTCATCGTAGCATTGTCATTGAGTGTGTTAACCTGCTGTTACTGCAAGAGTTGTGACCATGGAGCCGGTTAAGATGACTGACTGCCATCTGACGTCATCTTCTTAGCGCCCACAGTCGCTACGACAAGTAGTGTCATTTATACACTAGTTGGGGATCTACTATTCCATGTGCCTTCTGAAGCGTGGAAATCAGTCTTAACTACATATACCATATAAGATTCATGTAACTCCCGCCCACAGTAAGCGTTGCTTAACACAGATAGCGGCTCGAATGTTGATTACTGACTTGACGAATATGATATGCAAGAACTTATTACACTCCAAAAACCCTAAAACTTATTTTATCACGAAATAGCAATGCTCGAAGCAATGGCAGATTTCGTTTAGACTGCGCCCTAGGCCCATATAATATACTAGCTGTGCCCGCGACTCCGTCCGCATGGGCATTCGATAAGAGTGAAATTATACTTAAATTGTTTTCTCCGACCTTAATAACAATGAAACAAACACTTAATGTTACAGGAAGCTTGCCAAAATGCAACAGTGAAAACCGCATTGAAATCAGTTCAGTCGTTTCTGAGATTAGCGTGCACAAACTCACAGACAGACAGACAAAAATTCTAAGAACTATATTTTTGGCTCCGGCAACATAAGTACAACCTATATGGATTACTTTTTTGAAAAAATATTCAATGCTGTACATTGAATATTTTTTTTACGGCTCGTTTACGATTTTATTATATGTATAGATTTTACGCCATGACAACGAAACTGTACTATTATAATATATATTTTGATAATAAGATACAAAGAATCGAACGAGTTTGATTGTTAACTTAAAAATAATTTAGTATAACGAAATAAGTTTAGAATATTTTATGTATTTCACAATTTAACAATTACTTAATTTTGTTCAACATTTTAATAATTATTTTAGATACGTTGCTGGCTTTTTCTTATATTTGCAAATAAAGTAAGCCATTGCTGATAATCAAGTTTAATTGATAATTTTGCCGCACCTTAAGATTCGCCACCCTAGAGACCTCACACGCTTAAGCCTTAATTTATCATTAGCTTGAAGCACTGTTATGTCTATCTGATAGATAAGGTTAAGACAATATGGGTATAGACAGCATAAGAACGCACTCCTCAAAAGTAGAAGCGCACGAACATTAATCATCAAATGGACACTGATACGGATAAACTCAGTTGCTTTATGAGCAGGTCGCCAAAGTTTAAAACATCGAGACTATAACGTTTCTATCACATACAGTTATTCTCTGTAACATTGCCGAAGTTCAAATCTTGTGTCACCAATGAAAATGTTTGTACTTACGATAGTGGTTTATAGATGATGGAGCGGTGACTGAGTGTAGTGAAATTAATGTCTGTAAAAAACAATACGCACGGTCGTCGATGCTGTCCGACTGGTAGCCCTTGTCGCAAATGCACTTGAACATGCCGTACGTGTTCACGCAGCGGCCGAACACGCACACGTTGTCGAACGTCGCGCACTCGTCCATATCTATCGTAGGAACGCACAATTATTAGATTACAACATAAGTTTACATAAATCCGGTTTGAAGAAACCGGTATCAACAAGTTTGATATCATCATCATATCGTCCCCAATACAGGGGCACGGACCTCCCCTGGATCAGGATCAGGAGCGGTATTAGGCCGTAGTCTACCGCGCTGGCCTAGTGCCAGTTGGTAGACTTCACACACCCATGCGGGCATGCAGGTTTCTTCACGAAGTTTTCCTTCTCCGTTAAGTACA